>RJWM01020981.1:0-35329 GCA_004363535.1 Dasyprocta punctata
TGCCTGGCGCTACTGTTGTATTTCCATCTAGTGTATGTTACGCTATGTTTAATACCAGGAAGGTAAGCGCTCCCTGTCTTTCAATGTTATAAAGTGTATTTTGGGACTATGGTTCTTTTCCCAAGATGCATCCTGCCCGCACACAGAATTCTCCTCCCCTGCACTATCCCAGTCCCTGAGGATCAGCCCCAGTGCCTCCCCTTCGCCTGGTGGACACTTAGGCTCTTAGCGGTACTGTCTCACTGCAGGGGTGCTGGGCCCCAAGGCCACCACGGCCTGTCCCCACCTCCTCAGCCCCTGTCACCCCTGCTCCCAGAAGTGGCTATGTCGCCCCTCAGCTTCCAGAACTTGCTCCTACGGCGCCCCTTGTCTCCAGCACTCTTCCGCACACTTGTGCTTCCCAATCAGCCACTGTGCCCCACAGGTGACCGAGGTGGTGACCACCTCACACTCGAGGTGTGGCTAGGGCTGCTGGCTGGATTTTTACTTCATTTTAATTTACAGTGGCCGCTCCTTATCTGCGGGTTTGCTTTCTGCAGTTTCAATTATCCACAATCAGCTGTGTCTCAAGAATATTAAATGCACAGTTCTATAAAGTAACAATTCTTAAGTTTTAAACTGCATGCTGTTCTGAATCCCATGATGAAACCCGATGTAATCTTGCAGCATCCACCCGGGGTTATAAGTCAGTCCTTTGTGCAGTATGTCCACGCCACATACGCTACTCATTCCACAGTCTCGCTCAGTGATCAGACCGGTGCAGTATCACAGTGTGTGTGTTCACAGGACCCCTATGTGGAAGCCTAATGAGATATAACAACGCCAAAAGAACACGTCTCACTGCTTCTCATCACACAGACATGGTGTCATCTCACATCATCACGAAAAGAAGGGTAAATGCTGCACGATGAGACAGAGACGGATGAGCACATAGGTGCATCTGAGTAGTATATTTTAATAACTGTTCTGTTTTACCCAGCACTCGGGAGGCTGAGGTAGGTGGAGCGTTGTGAGTTTGAGGCCGGCTTGGGCTACAACACGAGCGCAAGGCCGGCCTGAGCTACATAGTGCGACCCTGCCTCAAAAAACCAGGGCTGGGGAGTTTGGTTCAGTGGCTTAAGCGCCTACCCTGGCAAGCGCAAGGTTGTGGGTTCAATCCCCAGTGCCGAAAAAAAAACAAAACAAAAAACAAAACAAAACAAAACAAAAAAACCAAAAACTGTTCTGTTTTATTATTGTTGTTGTTGGTATCTTGCTTGGCCTAATTTGTAAGTTAATCTTTATCACTAGTAAGGACATAAGGGGACAAAATCTGTTTACAGTGAGGCTCGGTACTGTCTGAAGTGCTGGGCACCCACTTGGGGCACCTGGGCTGCACCCTGTGCCTGGAGCTGGGGACGACTGAACATTAAGACTTCCAAACAGAATCAGGTACAGCAGCTTGAGCCTGTAACTTAGGGAGGCCAAGGCAGATTCCTGCCTGAGCAACTTAGCGAGATCCTGTCTTGCAAAAAACATAAAAATGTAGCTCAGTGTGAATACACTGGGTTTAATCCTCACAACAGCAAAACCAAACCAAACCATACAAACCAAACCATACAAACCAAACCATACAAACCACCCAAAACCTCTTTCAGATACTTCACAGAGTTAAACAGAAAGCTTGATACATATTTGGTATAACCGGGTTATATGAATCTACCTTGCAGTTGTGAACTTCAAAAGTCTGAATTTAGATCAAGTATTAGAGTTCAAACTGAGATGTGCTGTCACTGTATAACATACACCAGATGACAAAAAGAATACAAATGATCTCCTTCATCACTTTCCCAAAACATTATTGAAAATCAGTTTGAAATGATAATATTTTGGGTGCATTGGGTTAAATAAAAATAAAAGGTATTAAAATTAGTTTTAGGTTTTTTTTTTACCTTTGCAAATTTGACTACTGGAAAAATTAACATTTCATATGGGTTAAGTATAACAAAAATATTGTTAAATAAATGTTAAAAGGAAATAAAATCTATAACAAAATTAAAAATAAAAATATTTTAAAATGAGAAAAATTTGATGCTACTGCATTATCAAAATAAAACATAAGAATGTATTAAAATAAAATATATTAAATATTCCAGTCGTGATGCACACTTGTAACCCCAGCACTTGGGAGGTTGAAGCAGGAAGATCAGCGCAAGTTTGAGACCAGCCTGGGCTACAAAGTAAGCCCAAGGCCATCCTGAACTGCATAGTGAGGCCCTGTCTCAAAAAGACAAAAAAAAAAAAAAAAAAAAAAAAAAAAGCCGAGCATGATGGTGCACGCCTGTAATCCCAGCACTTGGGAGGCTATGCAGGAGGATCATTGCGAGTTCGAGACTAGCCTGGGCTACAAAGTGAGTTCAAGGGCAGCCTGAACTGCATGAGACCCTGTCTCAAAAAATAGGGCTAGAGATTTAGCTGAGTGGCATAAGCACCTGCCTGGTAGGTGCGAGGTTGTGAGTTCAATCCCCAATACCAGAAAAAAGACAAAAAAAGAAGGAAAAGAAAAATGAAAAAAATCCAATCCTTTTTTTTTTTGTACCTGGAATTGAACTTAAGACCTTGTGCTTGTCAGGCAGGCATTCAACCCTCTTTTTTTATCTTTTTAAATCTGGCTATTAGAAATTTTAACATTGTGTATGGAATTAAATATAATGAAATCTATTGTTAAAAGAAATTTTAAAATGGCATAATAAAGATACTTCAAAAAGTAGAAATGAAAATAATAAAATTACAATACAAATAAAATATATTATTAAAACAAACTATGTTAGCATCTTTTCCACCACTTTCTTTGTGGCTTTTGTTGTTGTTCTTTGACAGTGCTGGGCTGGGGGGTGGGGGCTGAATTTGTCCATGCTAGGTGAGCATTCTACCACTGAGCCACACACCCAGCCCACGCCCATTTCTTTGTATCATTTTCAGTGTGGCTGCTAGATTTAGCATAGCATATGGGGTGTGCATTATTTTATTTTTTTTTCTTCTGGTCCCGCGACTTGAGCTCAGGACCTCGTGCGTGCCAGGACAACTTCTATTTCTTTCTTTCTTTTCTTTTTTTGGCTTTTTGAAACAGGGTCTCACTATGCCGCTCAAGCTGGCCTTGAACTCACTATGTAGCCCAGGCTGGCCTTGAACTCGCAGCAGTCCTCCTGTCTCAGCCAGCGCATTTTCTAGACTCTGCTCTCTTGTCCTCTACAGCCTGCTCACGGCTGCAGTCACAGCTGCCTCCTGACCCTGCTCATAAGTACGTGTTGAATCAACTCATGCCCTTCATTTCTCATGAAAATAATTCCAAACACTATTCAGCACCGAGCATGGTTTCACACACACTGCCAACTCCAGGTCTCAGGACTAACTTGAAACCTAACACTGAAAGGAGACATCCTTTTCCATTTGGGATTCCACTTGCGATTGGATCTAATTATTTTTAATTCACCACCCAGTCTTTCTGAAAGGCAGAAGCCCAGGATGAGACGGAGAGAGAGAAGGAAGGATACAGTTTGCATTTACACATGAAACATGCTTGCCTACAGCTTGATAAAAGAGCATGGCTTGAGTAACAACAAAAAAAGTAAAAGAAAGAAATCCATCAATCATTCCTTTCTCGATGGCCATTTTAAATATTTAGCTGAAATTGTCCTCATCTGGGTGTCAGCTGTTTTCTCTGCAAACACCCATCACCCTTTGCTCACACACAATGCCGGGGGGCGGGGGCCCCAGCTGCCGGACACCTCTTGTGTTTTCAATTTAAAGCCTCTGGGTGGATAGTTCACATTAACATGGAAAGAAATACACAACTTGTGAGTTGAGAAAGCGGTTTTTACTCATAAAGTGCTTTGATAGTTTAGCCATCTGGTCAGAGTGAAGCCTCGCATAAAAGAGGCCCAAATAAGGTCAGAGGGCATATTCTGCAAGGGTCAAGGGGCCCGACCAGAGTTTGCTCGGGTGGACGCCACTAAAAGGGTGCCTGACAAATTATTGCGCATTCCATAGCTTTTTGCGTAAGTATTTGATTACAGTGGACTGGAATGTTGTTGATATTTTCAACCTCCGGCGGGAAGAAGGGAGGACCCAGCCTTCCCCTGAATGCTTCCCACATCGCCATGCTCCCTGCTCACGGGGCAGAGCCGCAGGCCCGGCCTCCAAGACCTGACTGCGCTCTGCTCCACACCATTGCTCTGTGCAGGAGCCCTTGGGCTTTGACAGTGCTATGAAGGCAGATTATGCTCCTTCTTTGGGGAGGAGAAAAAAGGAGAGAAAGAAAGGAGGAAGGGAAGGAGGGAGGGAAGGAAGGAAGAAAAGAAGGAAGGGCACATGTGACATGATGAATGGCTTTCTACCTGGGAGTACGAGGTGGCCGTGAGGAGTCACAAAGTTAGAGTACTGCTGAATTATAACACAGAACCGGAAGGGGCAAGAACTCTCACATTGCCAGAATCCAGGCCAGAAGACCTACTTACAACTCTACATTGTACTGTTGGCTTGCAGAGAGATCTCTAACTGTCCTGTTTAGCAAAGGGCAAGGATGAAAATACCAGTTCTTGTGATGATGAATTTTACACATTTACAAATTTTGATCAGCTGTTTATGAACAAGATAAATGGATCAGGTCACCCTGGCCAATGAAAGGAGAGGTCAGTTTCTCAGGAAGAAGAGTGAATTACAGGTGAGCACAGGAAATTGGTATTCAGTATCTGTTACACTGAACAGCTAAAAAATTCCAACGTCTGCCAAAATGAAGTTTTTCAATCGTCCTTTACAGAAGTTAAAAATGCATAAATCGTAGAGCTGCTTACGCAATGAAAGTATACTTCATATTGTTTGAGGAGCCTACAGATCCAGAAAGATGAAATTTTACTAATTACATGAAAAACACTATTAAAATTTCTGTAATACTCCTCACAATGTACTTAGGACAACTGTTCCTTGACTTCACAGCTGTTTGCAAAACTAAGCTAGAAATTCATTCCCTGTGGGTTCACTCTAAAAATGAAGCACTGATAAAAGCAGCACCATACTTATGACTTGTATAAGCTTTTTGTCCTTCTTGGGGAAATGTGTGCAAGTGAGGGTGTGAAATTTAAGTTCCACTCAGAGGAGAAAAGTGCTGTGTTCCAAACCGGACCCCAACAAGGTGGGTGCTGCATACTGGTAGCAATATTGTTGACGTTATTGTTGGGAAAGACAAAACAGGCAGAAAGATCCCAAATAGCTGATCCTTTCTATTTTATTTTATTTTTTGATTTTGGAAGTTTTATAATTGTATTTTTTTTTTTAAATTTGAAAACCCAACAAAACAAAACAAAATAAATCTAATCAAAACAAAGCAGTGAAACTGGTACAGAACTTCGAAGCAGGATACTAGAAAAACAACAGTGGCTACCATAGTATATCTTGTGATCTTCACAATAGTTGTCCATTCCATCAGATATAGTATAGCAAAATCAAACCAAAACAGAATAAAACCAATCAAAACAGAACATCGAATAAAGCAAAAACAATTAATTGGAACAAAACAAAACAGTGAGAACAATATTGGATTTCAAAAACAAGAGAGAAGGAAATCCCCCATAGTTGCTATATTGCATACTGTTCTCCACTCAATAGATGCTCCGACCGTGGGCCCCAGGCCTGCAAAGTTAACCAAACAATGCAAGCATTCAGTTGCTTTTTGTATCTCAGTTGCCACCAACTCAGCCTATCCTCCGAACCAGTCGGCTGCCTGGGGCAGGGGGTAGGTTGGTTGGTGACCCCCCCACCAATCCCCGTGAGCCTACCAACTGATCCATTTTATTAGCTGGAACAGAAGCTGGGCAGCAGAAGCTCCTGGGCTTCATAACACAACAAGAATCCTAGATTTCAGTGTAAATTGACAAGAACCCTAGATTTTAGTGTAAAATGACGAGAAAAGCTGTCACTCGTCTGAGAAGCACTGGAAGACAGCATGGCTGCAGGTTGCCCAGTGTTGACTTCTGGCTTAAAAAACCTGCCTGGGGAAGAAAAAGATGAAAAGGACAAAAATACCAGAAGTGAGTTAATCTGATGACAGATAAGAAATCAGTGAGAAAGAGACTACAGTAAAAGAAGTACAGCTAAAAAAGAAAAGAAAAAAAAAAAAAAGAAAGAAAGAAAAAAGAAAAGAAAAGAATGGTAACTACAGTCATCCCTCAAGTTCCAAGGACACAAACTGAAGATAACTTAGGATCTTAGCAGGAGGAAGCAGTTAGTGAAACTCCCCCACCGGACAGATGTTGTAACTACTCTGCAATCCCATGTGAAGCATTTGCTACCGACACAGCCTCTTCAAGCAGAGGCCTGGTGAGCGGCGCCCTGCTGTGCAGATCAATGTGAGCGCGCGTTATATTCTGGCAGAGAACGCTCCCTGTGAAAGGACATGGGCAGTGGATGGACTGGGAAAACCTTGGATGACCTCTCCCATTAGTCTTGCTCTATCCATATGAACAAGTGGAGAACAAAAGGGTAACTTCGGCTAAATTTTTTGTGCCAATGAAAGAAAGTGCCACAAACGCTAATAGCCAGGAGGAGCTCTCTGGCTGCCCACCTGTGTTGAAGCTGTCCACACCACAGCTCACAGGGTCAGCTGAGCGTGGGTGAACCCGCCACCCCCAGGAGGTTTGAGGTCGAGGCAGAAGCTTTGTAGCCTCTGCTGTGTCCACTCAGCCCTCAGCTGGCAGCAGCATGGCCAGCTGTGCTTGCATCTGGAAAGGAAGCCACCTGCACAGAGCGGAGCCCCTTCTCACCCTTGGGCCCTAGTGTGGTGGAGTGTGCTGTCTGCTGGCTTCGCAGGGTCCGCTCCTGGAGGCTTGTGCCTGACAGTTATCCTTGGGGTGACCAAGCACCTCCACCCTCTCACATTTATAGGGCACAACTTTACTAGGATTGTTTTTAAACCTTCAGAACTCCTGGGAAACTTGTCCTTTTCTGCAAAGAATGTGAAGGCTTTGCCGAAGCACTTCTATCTCTTCCTGAGGTTTTTAGCAGAATACCAAGCCGACTTCTTCCCAGAGTCGTGGTTGCCAGCAAGGGACCACAGCAGCCAAAGCCCCAGGACAGTTCCCTGAAGTCTGGGTGCTTCTGTAGGATAGCAGCTCATGTGGGCTGTGTTCTGGGTTCCACACAGCACAGACCCCAGGCCCCACAGGGGCTCCGGCGAGGTGGGCTCTGTTCCTGGAGTTGCCTGCATACTGCAGTACTTCCGTTCAGAATTTCGGCCTGGGCCCCTGCATATGCTGATTTATGCCTTGCAGTTGCACAGGACATCTGTGAGGGCAGGAAACAGCCACGAAAATGTCCATAGGTCAGGCAGTTTCCCTACACATTGCACTTAGTTGTGAGAGCCACAGTGATTAGTTGTTTTGAGACAATATCTCTCTACATAGTTCAGGTTGGCCTTGAACTTACTATGTAACCCAGGCTGATCTCAGACTTGCTGCAACCCTCCTGCCTCAGCCTCCTGAGTGCCAGGATTACAGGTGTGCACCCCCATGCCTGGTTTTCACAAAATATGTTTGCCGGTTGTTTTCATTCTCTTGGTGAGGCTGAGTGGCTGTGAGTAACCAATTTTAATTGATACATAGAAACCACAAAGAAGTCCAAAGTCTTTTAGAGGGAATCAATATTGGTGGCAAAAGAAAATCTGTAACTGTAGATTTACTTGTAACAGTTTCCTCTCTGGGACACATTATTTTAGGGACTTAATAAAGATTGCCTGTCTTGTTGAGATTTTGCAGCTATATTTTGTTGAGTAATGTTATTGTTCCTTTTCTATAAAATGTTATTTTTGGTGATCTGAATAAAAAAGATTTCTCTTCTGGCTAAAAAAAAAAAAAAAAAGAAAAGAAAGGAAAAAAAAGAACAAAAGAAAGAAAGGGAGGAAAAGACAGACAGACACTGTGTTACCCTGAATTGCCAGGGAAGCCCCTCTGTTACTTCTCTGGTTTAGTAATAAAATAGAAAGCTGCTGTTTCCGGTGTGAATGTTAACGCAACTAAACATATTTACGGCTTTATTTCTCAGAGGGATCACAGACAGAAGAGAATTTGAGGTGATTAAGTGTCATTTTCTTTAATGGGCTGGACAAAAGCAGAGGAAATCACTGGATTTTATGGTATCCCTGATAGCACAAGTACAGTAGGTAAACGGCAAGTCTTTGAGTAGCTCTGGGATGCATCTTAGATTTCTGAAAAGCACCAACAAAGCACCCGTTTGCTGGAAATTAGGAAGAATGAGGATGCGAGGTGTAAATGCTCCTGTAGTGTGGGTCTCAAAGGCGATGGGCGGCCCTGGGTGGAGAGGGGGCTGAGGCATTCTGCAGAGAAACAGCTCCGGCAGCCACCTCACAGCGCACTTCCTAGGATTCTGTTTTGTTTCCTCTTGCTTTTTGCAGGTGACTTTACACTGTAATCCAAATATTGAATATTGTAATCCAAATATTATCATCCCTTCTCTAGTCCTCCTCACAATTTGGAAAGTTATACTTGGAATCCCAGTGAAATGTTACTGGAACTCTGACAAGTTAATTCCAATCTACCATCTCCAGTGCAACCCACAGCAAGAGTAAAGACACCAAGACGTATTCAAAGCTATGGGCAGCCAAGGGCTCCTAAGTTCGATCCAAGTGAGGATATATGAACAAAAGGCCCTGATCCAAGGCTTCTCCCAGAATTTGTTATCTTGTGAAGAAGGGAGTGGTTCAAGAATGAGTGACAGTGAGGATGGTGGGAATTACATGAGCAAAGAGAGCTGAGCTAGCTGGGCGGAGAGCAAACACCTCTGCAAAATGCAGGGAGAAAGATATGCAGAAAGACCAGTCTGCATAACTCGATTGGGACAGCATATGAATGAATGTAGGAGGCTGTTGCTTCAGTTTCTGGTATGTAAACTTTTGTACTCTGGGAAGTCATAGCCTCTTACTTTGAGGCTCACACCCAGCTGATATTCCTGGAGCTCAGTGGCTCTGCCATCCTGCTGTGTTCAACCATTCTACAGGGAACACAATGTGAGGAAACATGAAATTGTTGGTTGGCCTTAAAGATTATTTATCAGTATCTTAGCCAACCTTATTTGCATTGCTTATAGCCAATGCAAGGGAGAAGGAAATAGCATAGCCAGCTCTGTACATAACAGTACATGGAGACAGGGCCCAGTTTAAATAACAGTTCTGCATTCAAGGAGAGCCATCCACTTGGTCTTCTACAGCTTCATTTGTAATTTTTCCAGCTGTCAGGTTGGGAGGAAACAGGTGGGACAGTGGACACGAGTGTTCCAGGAGGCACTGAGTCTCCAGCGGCTGTGGGGTGTGCACTGTGGTCCGGGGATCTGAGTGCGTCTCCCTAGAAGGGCTGCAGACGGCTTGGGGCCTGTCCACTGTGTTAACCTCCGTCAAATGCACACAACGTAAGAGTTACATCTTAGGGCATTTTATACATTCACAGTGTGGTAACCAGCAATGCCGTTAGTTCTAGAACACTTTTAACAACCCCAAAGGAAAGCCCTCCACCTACGAGGCAGCCCTTAGGCCTCTTATTTATGTGAGCAGTGAGCTCCCCACAGATGGTGGGAAATTAAGCAGCTGATCTGTTTACTGGGTCAGTTTCCTTCCTGATAGGACAGAGGCAGGAGTGAAATAAATGCAGACATATACATATGTGTGTGTCAAGCTGGCTGTGTTTGTGTGTGTGTGTGACAGCAAGAGCAGGAGAGAGGGTGACTGATAGAGGACAGGGACAGAAAGAGAAGGGAAGAATCATTTCACTATTGCTCACTTAGGTGAAATTTTCTTTTGTTTCCTTTTCATGGTTGTTATAGCGCGGTCGGGTGGCCCCCACTTAAGCCTCATGCAATCATGGACGGGGCTGAGTCTGGCATTTGTGTTTGGCTTGTTGTCTAGTGCTGGGATTGGCAATATGAGTGCTGCACCTGCCAGGGGTGGAGCTGACATACAGGGTAAAGGTGAGAGGAAGGTGGGTCTTTGCTCTCTTGCCAGGTTCGCCTTGCTGTTTGGTGGCTGCCATGAATGGCTGCCCCACCATGCCGCCCTACCTTGCAGCCATCTGAATATGGACTGAAACTTTCAAGAACTGTAAGAAATAAACCTATCCTTCCCTAATTTTGGGCATCAGGTATTTTGTCTCAGCAATGAGTGAAAAGTAACCAAGACAATGGCACTGGGGATTGAACCCAAGGCCTTGCACATGCTAGTATCAGGGACCTGGCCAAGATCCCCTGTATGAGAGGGAAGGCAAAAGAATGAAATAAGAAACAGAGACAAATTTAGTAATGCATGATGGGGGCCTGGGAGGTCAATGCCTTGGGTCAGGCAAAGACCCAGATACTCCAAACCAGCCACTATGTATTGGGTATGTACAGTGTAGGAGAGACTAGCAGAAGATTCAAAGTCTGCGAGATGTTCAGAGGTCAATGACACTGCAGGCAACAGATAATCCTGGGATGACTCAAGAGGGCAGAGATGATCTCATGCTAAGAAGGCTCTTGCTCTGGAGTTTTTCCTTTTTTCTTTTTTTTTTTATCTTAGTAGTTTTTGTTAGTCTTGGTGGGAGAGGATGGCTCATCCCAAAAGACTCAATGGGAGTCTCAAAAGGGTGATACCATAACCCCAAGCCATTTATCCCTTAGGGAAGTATGAAAAATTGGCCATTGTGAATTTGTGGTCCCCAATATGCTAGGACCTTGCACATGCTTGACCACTGAGCTACATCCCTAGGTATTTTTATTTTGTTTTGAGACAAGGTGGGGTCAAGCTATGTAGCTCAGGCTGGGCTTGAACCTGGGATCCTCCTGCCTTAGCCTCCTGAGTCGCCGGGAGGCAAGGTAGCAGTAAAATGCTGAGAAAGGGAAAGGGGAGGATTAGGGAGATCCTGAGCCCTCAACACTGCTGAATCATAGTGTGGATTTGGAGATGAGAGACTTTTGTTTTCTGAGATCATCAAATGCCTCTGTCTAACCACTACCATGTGACCTTTGCACACAGACGCATATGTAATATATTATAGAAAATATCAGAGGCCAGTAGTATATTTTGGGAGGTACAAGACAGAGAAAGTAATTTTTAACTATTATCACACTGAACAAGTTACTGCTTAAGAAAAGGCTTTGCAAGATGCAAACCTAGGAGTGCATGCATAAATTACTCATCCCATCCATCAACAAGTATGCTTTGAGTCCTGAATGAATTAGGATGAGCACTGGTTGTGCAGGACAGGGAATCTAAAGTAACAGGGGTTTAAACAAACTTTATACCTTTTATGGACACATAGGCAGAATACCAATATGCCAATTGCAAGATTATCAGCAACAGCGGGTCCCTGTAGCTAGTTAATCTCTTTCCTCTCTTCTCCTTCTCTTTTCTTTAGGTACCAGGAATCAAACTCACCACCTCACACTTGCTAGGCAGGCACTGTACCACTGAGCTATATGCTTGGCTTCTCCCTCTTTCAGACAGAGTCTTGCTATGCAGTTCAGGCTGGCCTTAAACTATGTAGCCATAGCTTGCTTCAAACTCAGGGTGATCCTCCTGAGGGCTGGGATTACAGGCCTGGCTAATGCTACTATTTTCAACATGTAGTTCCTACTGTGGTTCAATGTGTTTGTTTGTTTGTTTGTTTGTTTGATTGTTTATTTGGTTTGGTTTGGTTTAGGTTTTTTTGAGACAGGATCTTGCTATGTTGTTCAGGCTGGCCTTGAATTCATGGCTATCCTCTTGCCTCAGCCTCCCCAGTGCTGGGATCACAGGTGTGTGCCACCATACCCGGCTCCTGTGGTTCAATATGGAAGCGAGTACCTCAGGTGTCAAAAAGGAAAGTCAGGAAAGAGATTCACTTCCCCTCTAAGGCTGTTTTTGGAAAGTTGCATGGACACTTTCATTTATATCTCATTGGCCCAATGTAGTCACATACAGTTGCAGAGGAAACTGGGAAATGTAGCCTTCATCCTACATTTCAATGTATTTTGCAAGCAGTCAAGGTTTCCTCCTGTTAATATAGGAGCGAATGACTACTTGAGGATAAGAGCAGGCTTTGAAAAGGTGCTTACCACGAACCACTTATGAAACAATGATGGTATAGCATACTTTACATCAGTTTATATCAGGAAAATGGAGCATACATTCATTTACATATTTATTCATTCAACAGCTACTGCTTGAGTGCTATTAATGCAACCTGTAAAATATGATGCTCTTGGTACTGTACTAGGAAAAAAAGGCAGAAGAAAGTATTAGTCAACAAAGAAAAATAGCCTGGTTAGGAAGAGACGTTTATGTCCAAGAAATAAGCCATTGCAAATATTTTTCCTTAAGGAATAATTATGTGCACAAAACATAAGTTTTAACATAAACCACTTATGATAGTTAACAGATTGTGTCAATCTGAGTAAGAAAAACCCACCTAAATTGCATCAGCAAGGTTCTGGGTGTGGCTGAAGGGGTTCACTGAATACAGAAGACCCACCTGGGCAGGCTTGCCACCTGAGTGGAATAAAAGGAAAATGAAGAGGTAGGCTGGCTTCTGTTTTTCTCAGAGGGGCGCCCGTCTTCACCTCCACCCTGGACGCCATCTCCTGGCCTCCTGATATGGACTTACACAGACCACAAGAGTGAGCTTCAGGTCTTAAACCTTTACCTGCATACTTGGGACCTCCAGAGTGCAGACAGCTCTTTTGCAGTCTTCCACACCTGACTGCAGGCGGCCATTATGAACCTACCCTGTAAATCCTTATAGATGTATATAGCTTGCATTAAATCTGTTTCTCTAGTGAGTCCTGACTGCTGCAGGTTTTGGTACCAGAGAAGTGGGGTTGTTTCTGTGATGCAACCTGGTCATATAGTTTAGGAGCCTTTGGACCTGGCTTGCGGGAAGAGATTGGAATGGTGTGGAGGTGATGAAGCAGCCCTGGAATGGGAGATTCTGGTCAGAGGTCTGAAGACCAAAATGCTGATAGAAATGCAGCCAGTAAAGATTAGGCTCAGGACATTTCAGTTAGGAACAAGAAGTATATTGTTTGTTGGGCTCCAGACCTTGTACATTATGCTTTCAAAAGAAAATTTGCCTGAATTTTGCTCATGTCGAGTCTTTGCTTGAGACTGACATTAAGAGTGGTGGACTAATTAATCTTGCAGAAGAAATTTCAAGGCAATTAGATGGTGAGGGAGTGGCATGAATCATATTGGGGGCTTTTAGTCAGCTGTACCTTCAGAATCAAGAGCAAAGGGTCCAGCAGAAAGATTGAAAACATTTTGAGTTTGACTGGAAAGCAAGCTCCAGTAAAGCTGCTGTCTTAAGTTACTTTTCTTGTTGCTCAGATTTAATATCCAACACCCAAAGTTAGAGGAGAAAAGGTTTGTTGTCACTCACAGTTTATAGAGGTTTATAGTTGGCTAGCTCCAAGGCAGGGTGTCATGGCAGAGGACATTGCAGAGGAGAAACGGTGTGGAAGGCAGAAGGCAGCAAAGCAGCAAAGCAGCAGCAAGTGATGGCAGCAGCCCTCTTTCTGTCTCTTATATTCTACCCAGGCTACTTGCCCTTAGGGCAGGTAGCATTCACATCTAGGGTGGGTCTTTCCATTATCCACACCCAGAACTGTGCCAAGCCAATCAGTGGACTAATTTCGTAATTACACACCCTTAATCCAGCATCACACATTCTAGATCCAGCCACAGTTGAAATGCCCCACCTATGACCATGAGGTTTTGGGGGGACATCTAAACACTAGCCATAACACCTACAGACTGCAAAGATGGAGCAGAGGAGAACTTGGGTGCTGAGAAGAAACAGGACAATAGAAAAGATGGCCTGAGGACATCATAAGATCCAGCAGGACTCCACCCTTTGCGGCCTAAAAATTGGAAAGATGAGACTTTGCTATGAGAAGACAGCCCTGGCACACCATGTTCCAGAATGGCTGCAGCCTAGGGAATTTTTCCTCAGGATCTGGTTCATGGCACTTGACCCCTACAGCAAAGAAAGAAGGAAGCCTGGCTACTGCTCCAGATGGTGGCAGACTGGCATCATCCACATGGTACTAGTTTTAGGTGCATGAAGAATGTAATAGTTGGGGTCAGGAAAGCTTCCATCCAGATTTCAGAAGAAGGCCTTGGAGGCCAAGCAGTGTCCCTCAGAGGGTGATGTGTGAAGCTGTGAATGTGAAGCTGAAGGTGCGGAGGAGAACCCAGAAGGTTAGAGAAGCCAGGAACATGGATCGTGGGAGGAAAGCTGCAAGGAGTAAGCAAAACTGGCACAAGAGAGAATCTGTGAGAGCTGCAACCTTGGGTGATGCATAGGGGTGGAGCCACCCACGCCCTCTGGAGTTCATTTGTTGCCACAGATTGCCCCAGAAGCTGGACACAGAACTTCAGGGATTTAAAGTTTGCCCTGCTGGATCTTGGGCTTTTGTCCCATTTCCTTCTAGCCCCCTATTTTTACCTTTTGGAATGGAATGTTTATCTTGTGCCATTCTATGCTGCAAGTGCTTAACCTTCTTTTCACTTGTACAAGACCTCACAGCTAAGTTTGCCTTAAATCTCAGAGGAGACTTTTTTTTTCCGGCACTACGAATTGAACTCACAACCTTGCACCTGCCAGACAGGTGCTTAAGCCACTGAGCTAAAACCCCAGACCTTTGGAGGAGACTTTGGACTTGGACTTCACAGCTGTGTGGAAACTGCTAGCACTTCAGTAACTTTTAGAGATAGACTAAATGGCTTTTATATAGAGGGATATGCATGAGTCTTTTGGGGACCAGGGCAGAATGTTACGGTTTGTGTCTAGATGTCCCCCTAATGCCTCACATAGTCATAGGTGGGGTTTTGGGGAGGTGGCTGGATCATGGGTGTGTGATGCTGGAATTCAGGGTGCGTGATAACTAAATTGGTTTAGCATAAATCTGGGTGAGGGTGGATGCCCAATCCTGGGTATGGTTGGCACCACCCAAAAGGCTTGTAGCCAGATGGGATAAAAGGGAAAGTGAGGCTGCTGCTTTGCTACTTGCTGCCTCCTGTCCACCCTGCTGTGGACTGTTTCTCCCCGTGGTCCCTCTTTGCCACGCTGCTCTGTCCTGGAACCAGCCAAATATGAACTGAAACCCCTATAAACTGTGAGCTAAATAAACTTTTTCTCCTTTAACTTGTGAATGTTGGATCTTTTTGTCTTAGTAACAGAAAAATAACTAAGACACCAGTGAAAAATGAAGAGCAATGGAAATATCCAGCTATTTAAAAAATCAATTACTGTACCTAATTTAAAACAATGTGATAAAACACAGCATTACCATCTCTTTATGCCAGACATCAAATCTGCTCTTTCCCTGCATTATATAATCCTCACGAGTCTTGCAAGCTAATGGTCATTTCTCCTATTGTAAAGGGAAGAAACTAAAGCACAGAAAGTGACATGTTTCCGGTCACCCAGATGGTAAGAGACAGAGTGAGGATGCTAACACAGGGCCTATCTCTGCATCACTACGCATTTCTTCATAGATAAAGCCTTACTGAGTGCCCCTGTTATGTACCCCTGGGTTCTAGATGATTGGGATATTTCCTCAAGAAACTTGCAGCCTAATAAGCTTGGAGGAGAGGAGTCAATGAGTGATATATCAAGTTTTATTCAGTCCATCAGAAGTTTGTGTATGCTGTGGGGGGAAAAAAAAAGAACAGATTGATGGGAACCCAAGGTCTACAGTTAGTGGTAGGGCTTCTATTTAAAATAGAGGGGATCAGAAGCATCAGTGAGAAAGCAACGTTGGAACAAAGATTGAAAGAGGTGAGGCCATACGGATGGATGATTAGGGGAGCAGAGCGAAGGCAGAAGAAAGAACCATGCAAAGTCTGAGACAAGAATACATTTAGGCTGGAAGAAGAGAAAAGGCCAGGGTGGGTGGGCCAGAGTGAGGCAGGGCGAGGGTGTAAGGCAGCAGGTTGAGCCCACCATGCTGGGTTTTGAAGTTCTCTGTGAAGGCTTTGGCTTCGACTCTAAATAAGGTGGGAGCTGTTAGGGGGTTTGGAGTAAAAGAAGGCTTCGATATTCACTGAGTTTTAACCAAATCTCTCTCACAGAGGATGCAGACAACTGCAAGGAATAAACATAGCACTTAGGAGACCAGATCTATGAAAACAGAAAGAAATGCACACTAGAGTAAGAAGTGAAAGAAATTTACACTATAACATGTAGAGATTTGTACCACGGTCACGAATCTGTGAACACTGGAGATTGCTGGAGAGTACATGGGACCTCTCAGTGCTTTCTGCAAACGTTTTTTGTGGGGGATGATAGAATGGAACCTGAGATCTTGATCAGGTGAGACACAAGCAGACCACTGCGCTATGCCCCCACCCCTGCAACATCTTTTGAGTCTACCATTATTTCCAGACAAAAAGGTAAAACACAAAACAAAAATTGCATGTGTAGACTGACCACATTTTTAGGGGCAAAGATGTACATGGAAATACATCACATCAGAATCTTAGAGTGGTTATTGGGAGAATGGGTGATTTTTTCCCTTGTATAGCCATGTACTGTGTAAGTTCTTTTCCTCCATTTGTGGTTGAGGAGGAAGACGTGATAAAGCCATTTAGATTACTCTGTTCCCCGGCACGCGCGCCCATCACAGCAAGGACAGGAAGCTCAAGGGCGGGTCGGGGAAACACATTCCTTCTACACACAGCAACCAGCGCTGTTTTGACAGGTTTGGGGACTGACTTGACCCTGGCACGACACATCTTAACATCTCAGATTTATGGCAACGGCTTTAACATGCTCCGTGTTCAGCCCCCAGTCATCCAGTGTCAAACTGCTTTGGGGGAGGCCGCCACCCCCTGCCCCGTGGTGCCGTTTGTCACCGGGAACTGACATGTTTGCATAACACCCCAACCCTCACCACTGTGTCTAGTGCTCCTCTGCTCTCAGCCCACCTGCCCCGACGCCTCGTCTGCAGCTCTGGGATCACCTGACGACAGGTGAGCAGCTTGGTGCTGCGGTGCGATCTGCTGCAAGCGTAGCTTTCACATCTGCTTGTGCGGAGGGGACAACTCACTTTTGCCTGTTCTGCTGGTTCTCTTCAATAAGGCAACAGTTTTCAAATTCATCTCTCAAGATTTTAAATGGTAACCACACAAATTAGCAACATACAAGAGTCAACACTGTCTAATGATCCAAAAGGGTATCCATTCAACTCCAAAGGAAACTTCAAGGTTATTCAGCATTTTTCAAGGACTGAAACTTTATGTGTAACTTGCCTCTCTCTCTCCCTGGTGTTTCTTCTGTCACTAGCAAATATGTACCGATCATTTCCTGTCTCCTAGAACACAGGCCAAGAAACACACAGGGCAAAGAACAAGGCCCCCATTGTCCTTGCTGTCCTGAACCTCACAGGTTAGGGGCGTCCGATGTACAATATACACACACAGCGAAACTGATTCATTGGTCTTGGGGATGAGCACCAGAATGGAGTTGGCCATGCAACAGAGGATTTTCAAGGCCCTCATCAAGGTTTGCAGGATGAGGTGGTGAGCAGTTAAGGCTTCCCAGAAGAAACGATTTTGTTTTCTGGATAAAAATATTAATTTTTAAAAAAATTTACTTTCATATATAAATGCTTGGGTGCACCATGATGGGAGACACTGTAAAGAATCCTGACACATATTCCAACCAAAAACAGCCAAAGGATTTAGGGGCCAATTTGAATTGGAAAATGAAAAACCAAGAGCATGTGCTGACATTATTATAATAAAAATGAACCAGCCAGCCTTATTTGTATTGGATAAGAGAAAAATGCAAAATAACCTTCACTGACAGGGGAAATAGGCCAAGGCAAATTACAGATTGATGCAGGGGCAAAATGCCTTAAGGGCCGTGAGATTAATGGTCCCCTACCAACCACAGGTGATTCTCCCTGGCTGGAGCGGTCTCACTAGCAGAGCGTTATCCCTGCTGCTCTGTACCAGTCGTCCCCTAGGTACTGTGACAGCAGAATCACCCACCAGTCTCCAGCAGGTCTCTGCCTCTGGCCTGACGTCCTGAGATTAGCTTAAAGCCCACTGCCACACTTCCTTAGAGGTGCCTTCCCTAGATCAGGGCCAAGTCATAGCTCAAGGGTGGAGGAGAGGAGAGAAGAGTCCTTGCACACACGCGCATGTGCATGTGCATGTGTATAAAACAAGGGCGCCAATTCTTGCTGAGAGGGAGGGGTGCTCTGAGTGAGAGACAGCCAGCACATTCCACGGGGTGGTGGGCCACACTGATCCCTTGAAACAGGCTTGTCTCGCAGCAGATGTCCCACACGCCCCTAGCCCGGCCCTGGGACCATCGGGCTGCCATCCCCAAGCAGTGGACTCCGGGTCTGCAGTGGGAGGCCTGGCGGAGCTGGTCTGTAATGGGAGAAGAGGCCTAGTCTCGAAATACAGCCAAGAGGTCAGCAGAAGCAGGAAGGAGGTGCTGGGCGTGGTGGGACACACCTGCAATCCAAACACTCAGGAAGGCTGAGGCAGGAGGAGTACAAGTTCAAGTTCAGGTTGGACAATTTAGCCAATTATTGAGATCCTGCCTCAAAATAAAAAAAAATAAAAATTGAAAAGCGGAGCTCCATGTGGATTCAATCCTCGGTACCCAAAATAACAAATAAAATTAAAATATAAAAGAGGCCCCCTTGCCCAAAGAGCCTGCCCTTCCCACCTCAGGACCTCGCAAGCCCAGCACCCATGTCAGTCAGGGCTGGCTCACACCTTGCTGCGGCGCTGCACTGTGTACTGCGGGACACTGGGCACCAGTCTCCACCCACCAGCGTCCAGGAGCACCTCCTCGCCCAGCCATGACCACCAAAATATCTCCAAATATTTGCCAGACGTCTCTGGTGGGGCAAAACCATCCCCAGGTGTCTTGGTTACTTTTCCCTCGTTGCTGAGACAAAACAACTGACACCCAAAATTAGGGAAGGAAAGATTTATTTAGCTTACAGTTTTTGGAGGTTTAAGTCTACAATCAGCTGGCTCCAAGGCAGGGTGGCATGGCACTGGGGCAGTACTTTAAGGCAGCAGCCGAGCAAAAGCAGCCAGAGTAGAAGGGGCGAGAACAAGCCTCTTCTCCTCCCTTATATTGTACACAGGCCACTCCCTCCCTCCAGGGTGGGTGTAGCTTCACAATCATCCTTGCCTCCCTTTGGACAGATGAGGATATTTAGGAAGAACCCTGGCTCCCTGCTGAGTCTCTCAGTTAAATTTCTGACCTTCTCAAATTGACACAATGAACAGGTAACTGCTTGGGCTCTACACCCCAGGATGTAGAGCTGCTGAGTTAGTTAATTAAGCTTCTAGACTTCTCAAGTTGACACAATGTATAAACCGGAACACCAGGTGAGAACCAGGGCTCCAGAGCAAATGACAATGAGACTGAAAGAGGAGAAAAGTTCTGCCTGACCACTGGGAGAGTGGCGCACAGCCAGGGACATCGTGCCGTGGTGCCAGGCAGTGGCTGCCCACTCGGGAACCAAGTGATCCGATCTCCATTCCAAAGATCTGCGGAATGAGAAGAAACTGCTGTGTCTGGAAATGCGTGGTCAGGAGGTGTTAGAAAATAGGTTTGGAGAGGATGGCTGGACCTGTGGGACTGGAGTTGATTCAAGGAAAGTGATCTGGGTTTTATTCTCTATGTGACAAGAATTTTTGTTGTAGCTGTTCTTTGAGTCAAGGTCTCACTGAGTAGTTCAGGCTGGCCTTGAACTCACTATGTAGCCCAGGCTGGCTCTGAACTCGCAGCAGTCCTGCCTCAGCCTCCTAAGTGTTGGAATCACAGACTGCACCCCCCCCCCTTGGCTTGTGATGAGAATGTTTAGAGGACTACATGCAGCTGAGGAATATGACCCAGTTTATTTTGTTTTATGGTGCTGGGGATTGAACCCAGGGTCTTATGCACACTATGCAGTGCTCTGCCACTGAGTTACATTCCAGCCCCTCGATTTAACTTTAAAGCTTATTAGGTGTCCTAATCACTCTCCTTGTCTCTTGAGACAAAATACCTTACACTCACAACTAAAAGGAGAGGTTTATTTTTGCTCATGTTTTAGAAGTTCAGTCCTTGAATGGCTAGTGGCAGAAGGGGCTAGGGGGAGGAAAGCTGCTCCGGTTGTGGCAGTCAGGAAGCAGAGAGAAGGAGGGGGCCATTGAGGGAGCCGGACCTTCCCAGGCCACACCCCCAGGAGATGAGGGGTTGGAAAGGAGCAGGCAAAGCTGGGGATGCGGAGGCCATGCGGAAACCAACAGCTAAGGCCATTTTCTTTCATTTGTCCTTTTACACTTTGTTTGTGCTCCAGAATTTGTCATCCAGGAAACAGGCCGCAGCGGCAGGAGGCACAGGGAAGCTGGGAGCTGCCATGGAGACGTAGTCTTTTTTTTTTTTTTTTGGTACTGGAAATCAAACTCAGGACCTTGCACTTGCCAGGCAGGAGCTTACTATGCTGCTGAGCTATATCCCCAGTGAGATGTGGAATCTTGATTTCTTTGGAAACCATAGACTCAGGATAGAAAGTAATGCCTTGAGATCATTATATGCAGAGTTTGTCTTTATTTATTTATGCTCTTTTTGAGACAGGATCTCACTATGCAGTTCAGGCTGGCCTTGAGCTCACTTTGTAGCCCAGGTGGGTCTCGAACTCACAACAATCCTTCTGCTTCAGCCTCCTGAGTGCTGGGATTACAGGTGTGTACCACCAGGCCTGGTTTATTTATTTATATTTTTGGTTTCGTTTTTGTTACCTATTTAAAGTGAGAGAACCAACACACCCTCCTGGTTCTCCAAGCTCGGGCTCATCACCCTCCCACGGGTGACAGGGAATTCCCCGAGCACCTTAGTGCCCTGAATCTAGGACAAGCCCTGGGCTGAGTGCTGGGCTCTGAACTCCGTACCTGCACTGCCTGCTGGAGTTCTCTCAACCACAGCAGGAGTCCCTGCTGGCCCCTCATCTCGTGCAGCATGGTCCTGTGCAGTGGACGGATCTTTCCAGGCAATGGGCTTGTGTGACAAGTGACAGCAGAGACAGGCCAGACCTGGCCCTGCCTTCCCAGGGCTCCCAGGAGGGACAGCGTGCTGGCTTCACCTCAGCTCTGCGTGGCCAGGCTGAGTGACACTCCTCAGACCCCGTCCTGTGTATCTGCGGCTGGCGTGGGATTCGGAAAGATCCTTGGCTGGCTTCGAGGCGGGTGGGAAGCAGACGCCACTGTGTATCCTGCTCCTGTCGCAGTGGAGCTGAGTCACCCAGGTGCTGGAAACGGTGGCTGGGCCTGGCACTGCTCCCTGTCCCCGCTTCAGCTTCTCTGTCTCTTGGGAGAGTGTTCAGCTCTGACCAAGGGCTCGGCTGCTGCAGGACACCCCTGCCACCGTGGTCGGAAGCTCTTAAAATGGACACAGGTGTCGGTGTGTGCTTGGAGATCCATCCTGTGCTTCCCTCCAGGCATCAGGTTTGGGGACACAGCGCCACAGAGACCCCGCGGCCCCCAGGGCCTCCCACCGCTGTCCCTCAGCTTGAACTCGGCTGACGCAGACGGTGGTGCAGCTCGTTGGAGCATCAGGTTGTTCTCCGCAGGGGGATCCTGTCGGGGTCTGAATGTTTGCCCCCACCCCCATTCCTGCGCGGCAGCTCAGCCGGGTAGCGACTGCATCTGGAGACAGGGCCTGTGACAAGGTAACGAGGTGGCAAGAGGTCAGATGCCAGGGCCCTAATCAGGCAGAGCTGTCAGCTCTGTAAGAAGAGGGAGAGGCGCCTGGCGAGCTGTCTGCCTGGGTAGGACACTCTGCAATCCCACGAGAGAGCCCTCGCCAGACAGTGACCCTGCTGGCACCTTGATCTCGGGCTTCCAGTCCGCCGAACTGTGAGAAAAGACATCCCTGTTGTTTAAACCACCATGGTTTCTGGTACTTAGTGCTAGCAGCCTGAGGAGACTAAGATGCATGCACGGCGCAGAGGTCGCCTTCACAGGCTGGCTGTGACTTCAGTCTGGAGAACAGCAGCCCTCACACTGTCTAAAGCAATTCGGTGTCCCTATCTGTGAGACCCGGAGATGACATCTGTACGGTGCTGGCTGGCTCTGAAGATCAGAAGGCTCCGCACTGAAGCCCCAGGGAGCTGGGAGCCCTGCCCAGACAGGAACCGTGCTCCTCCAGGCAGGAGGAGTGGAGCTGGAGCTGCGAGACCAGGGTTCAGACGTGAGCCCTGACCCCGCCATGCCTGCAAGCACCTTAATGTCCCTGAGCCTCGGCTTCCTCATCTGTGAAGAGGGCTCAGAAAGCCTGTCTCACAGGGATAGGTGTGCCCACAGGGATCCACGGAGCTGCAGAGAACTGTGGCTTAAATCTTAAGGCTGTATTGTCTTTTTATACAGGAAAAAGAATATAGAAAATCTGTTACGCGTGTAAAGCAGGGGACTACAGGACTCCAGTGCTAAGGATACTGAATGACCCCACATAACTGGATGTCTGGGACAAGGTGGTCCAAGGTGGTGTTCCATGGCTCAACAGAACTCCGCAGTCTAGTGCCTCCCTCCTCCTCCCTACCCTCCTTTCTCAGGCCCTCCACTCCATCTGCCAGCTTGTTGCCACAGGGCTGCAAGATGCTGCCACTGCAATCGTGTCCTCACTCAGCCACTCACCAAGATAGGAACAAAGCAAGTGGATGGACTCTCTTCCAGTAGAGAGTCCCCCTGGCCATGGGGATAGAATCAAGGGTGGCTTGTAACCCAAATAACTCTTAGGAAAAATATTCCCTCTGGGGGTTAGACTGGAAGCTGGGAGACTAAGTCAAGCTCCTGAGGATCCAGCACATAAAGACTCCCTGAGAAACACAGGGCACATGGGACAGTATTCTGAGCACCTGCATACAGCCATGCCTGAAGCCAAATGCCAACTGGTTTTATTTTTTTGAGACAGGGTCTCACCATGTTAGGCTGGCCATGAACTCACTATGTAGCCCAGGCTGGCTTTGAACTTATGACAATCCTCTTGCCTCAGCCTCCCAAGTGCTGGGATCATAGGCATCCACTACTATACCTGGCTTCTCAACTGCCTTTTCAGCACTGTAAACTGGGTAAATTTCCTATTTTGCTTAATAATTGAAGGAGTCTTAACCAATGTACCTTATAAAAATTTTTTTCCTTCAATTCCAAGGTTTCAAAAATAAACAGATGTACAACTGATCCTAGTGATGCCTTCTTCCTGAGCAGGGACTCACTGCATGGGAAGAGTGGCTCAAACCTGCAGACGCACGGTGACTGCTGGCAACCCCAGAGACGCAATCAGTAGGTCAGTGGTTAAAGATGCTGAGTTCATCCCTGTACTGAGACACTTTGTAGTTACTGAAAAAGATGTGGTAGGTGGCTCTTTCTATTCTGATGATACGGATCACTTTCCAAATTGCATATAAGTGATTAAAGAAAATACAGACCACTGTGTTTAATATGCTTCACTTGTAACACCAACAACAGTGGCATGAAGACAAAACAGAAGTATCTGCTTGTGAAAATGTAAACATTTCCAGGACGGTATATAAGAAACTACTAATGAGTGGCGCAACAGGTTCCAGGAAGAGAAAAATCAGCACCTCCCGAGAACCTGCCATGCTGGGACTGGGAGGATTCAACAAGAAGACAACTAGCCAGCCCTCCTGGTAAGTGGTGCAGCAGGTTCCAGGAGGAGAAAAGTCAGCGCCTCCTGTGAGCCTACTGGAGTGCGGGCTGAGAATCCCCACTCCCCGCCACCATAAGCAACCCAGTGGTTCAGAGGACAGGGTAAGTTGATAGCAACTAAGGTACATAAAGCAACTAAATGCCTGTATTGTTTGGTTGATTTTGCAGGCCTGGGGCCAGCAGTCTGAGCATTTCTTGGGAGGATGACAGTATGCAATATAGCAAATATGTGGGATTTCCTTCTATCTTGTTTTTGAAATCCAATACTGTTCTCACTATTTTGCTTTATTATGATTAACTGTTTTTGCTTTATTCAATATTCTGCTTTGATTGGTTTTATTCTGTTTTGTTTTTGGTTTGATTTTGCTATACCTGATGGAATGGACAACTATTGTGAAGATAACAAGATTTACTATGGTAGCTATTGTTTTCCTAGTATCCTGCTTCTTTGAAGTTCTGTACCAATTTTACTGCTTTGCTTTGATTGGCTTTGTTCTGTTTTGTTTTGTTGGATTTTACTATCTTTAAAATTAAAAAAAAAAAGTAAAAGTAAAAAAGAAACTGCTAATGGAGCCACACAGTGGCATGCACCTGTAATCTCAGAACTCTGGGAGGCTGAAGCAGGATGATCTGAAATTCAAGCCCTGCCTGGGCAATTTAGCAACTTAGTGAGACCCTATCTCAAAATAAAAAATAAAAAAGGGCTGGGCTAAGAATGTAGCTCAACGGTGGAGCTCTCGCCTTGTATGCAGGAGGCACTGGATTTGATCGCCAGTACCACAAAAACAAAAGCAAGAACAAAAACAAAAACAAAAACAAAAACAAAAAAAAAAGAAAAAAAGAAAAGTAGGCGTTTTTTGTTGCTGTTGTTTTAATAAATAAATAAATAAATAAATAAATAAAGGGCTGCAGATGTAGTTCAGTGCAAAGGCCATGGGTCCAATCCCCAATACCACAAGAAAAACAAAAAACAAACTACCAATGATGGCCACTTCTGGAATGCAACTGAGTGGCTGAGATACAGGAGAAGGAAAATATTTTTATTGCATGCTCTTTTTACCTTCTGAAAATTGCATCATGTTGCACTTGAATGCTTTTTATTTTATTCTACTTATTTTATTTTGCAGTACTGGGGATCAAATCCAAGAGTGCCCTACCACTGAGCTACACTCCCACTCCTTTTTTATTTTATTTTAAAAAATTTGAGATAGGATCTTGCTCAGTTGTCCAGGCTGGGCTTGAATTTGGGAGCCTCCTTCCTCAACTTCCCAGCTCCTCAGGATTAAAAGTATGTACCACTACACCTAGCAGGTTGTGCTTTAAAATCATTAAGTCACACGCATAAGCAACAACAAAAAAAGCTTACAAACATTCCAAATGTCAAAAATACAGAATTTTTGACACCCATCTCAGCCCACAAAAGTCAGAATGACTGGAATCGTGTTAGGGAATTAGGCCTTCCTAACAGAATTCACTTAAGGAATCAAACTGAATCTCATGGAAAATTGGTTTGGGTGGCCAGGCTTTCCCTGGGACATCAGTGTGCAGCAGCAGACCCTGCGTGACGGTGTGTACAGTGTGTCATTGTGGTTTTTTTTTTCAACTTATTCTGGATTTTTCAAGATTTTGTTTGTTTATTGGTGCTGCATGTATATTTAATAAGGAGTGGTGGGGAAAATTTGTTATTTAGAATCGATATGATAAGTAGGTTCACATAAGAAAACAAAAGTCTTTAAACTAAAAAAAAAAAAAAAAAGAAAGAGAAATACTAAAAGATTTTTGACTATTGAAACTGTGTCTTCCCTTTTTAGAAATATGAAGCTCCCAGAAAGTAGACAAAACCCTGACTGTCCAGGAAGTCCTGAGACTGCACGTGGACTGTCCAGCCCGAGGTGCCACCTTCCGGAGGGGATGATGATTCTGCCCAGCTCTTGGGTCACTGCACTCCATTAAGCCATTACGAGGGACACTTTCGAGCATTGAGAGACAATTAATATCTTACTGGCAGTGGCCTTCTTGAATAGATCATTGGGATGGTAACTACACACCAGCAGAAGTGTGTTATAGGGTCGGGGAGAGGGAGGCACATTCGGAAGTTGGGGCCATAAAAAGCGAGGATGACTTTAGTTAGTCATTCATGACAGGTGAAAGGTTGTGTTTGAACTTCCTGGAGTTGGGGCGGGGGCAGACAGTGTAGAGGAAGGTGAGTCCTGCGGAGGGCAGAGAGGTGTGCGTGTGCCTTCGTCAGTGACAGTGGTCACGCTGTAAGAGGATGGAGCTAGAGGCGTGGCCTTTCTGTGCATTAGGAAAGGGGCAGCTGCTGTTTACCCAGTGAGTGATCAGTCACTGCTACAAAGAAGGCAGACAGTGCACCAAAGGTTGGAAAGAAAAACTGGAAAACGGTCATCAATCGTGAGGTGACTTGCAAGGCCTGGCCCAGTGGTTCTTAGGTGGGGCATACGGCACTGGCTGGAGACATTGTTGGTTTCCATGACAGGATAGGGGGAACTGTTTTTACCACATGGGGCCGATACTGGCACCTAATGTGGAGAGACCAGAGATGCTGCTAAATATCCTGCAGTGCACAGGGCTCGGCCCACAGAGAATCACATACTGAGGTCTAGAAACCTTGCTCCAGATCCTTTGATGGGTGACGCATTGAAGGGAGCCTTCTCTTGCAATCTGATCTCACATAAGCTCAGAGCAATAATGCCTTTTTTAGGATTGGGTCTAGCTTGTGACATATTCTGTCTGGGGAATTACACACATCCCAGGAGGATCTGCCAACTCCAGAAAGAGTCAAGATTATCTGAAGAGTCAAAAATACATTATTTATACCCAAAATGACAGCACACATCCTATCACTTAAGAAATGGCCTTTAAACCAGGTATAGTGGTACACACCTGTAATCCCAGCACTTGTGGGGCTGAGGCAGGAGGTTTGCCAGTTGGATACCAGCCTGGACAACAAACTCAGTGAGACAAAAACAAAATGTGAGGCAGCAGGGAAATAACTTTTAAAGACATTGAAGATAAAAGTATTTAGTTCTTTCTTTTGGAAGTTGGAGTGTAAGGAAAATTAGAAGAGTTGAAAGAGAAAGCTTGGCTTGGTGGTAATCTCTCTTAACTGGTGCAGCATTCTTTAAATGTCTTGGATGGAATTCAAGGGAGTCTGTGAAGCTCTTAGAATTAAATGCACAGCCGGGCATGGTGGCGCACGCCTTTAATCTCGGCACTCGGGAGGCTGAGGTAGGCAGAGTGTTGTAAATTCGAGGCCAGTTTGGGGTACAACGTGAGCACAAGACCGACCTGAGCTACCCTGCCTCAAGATCTAGAGCCGGGAGTTTGGCTCAGTGGTTTAAGCGCCTGTCTGGCAGGTGCGAGGTTGTGAGTTCAATCCCCGGTGTCACAAAACAAACCAACAAACAAAAAAACAAACCAAGAATTAAATGCACAATACAGTTTACATGTGTGAAGGGTGACGGGTTTCATCGGATTCTCAGGGAGTCTATACCTCCTCAAAGATTAAGAGCTGCGAATGTCACGGATTCCAAATACCACTTGTGACTAAACGGACTTATTTTTTTCTTTCTGAACAGACTATACCTGCATGTGGTGAAAATAAAATCAGTCTAAGGGAGCTGAGGACATGGCTTAGTGGTACAGCACTCGCCTAGCATGTGACAGGTCCTGGGTTCCATCCCTAGTGATACAAAAAAAATTAAAAGTCTGAAACAGCGGCCACACCAGGGACCCAAATGAGGGCAGTTCCTTTCCTGGAGCATAAAATCTAATGGTGGGGTCAAAAATCTGTCACCAGGATGAACTGTACTCCAACTCAACATTTTAAAAACACAAAGTGGTTTTGAAGACAAGAGACATTATGGTAACCATTGTTGATTTCCTATTATGTTGTTTTGAAATCCTGTACCACACTGTTTTGTTTTGATTGGCTTTATTATTTTATTTTGCTTGGTTTTATTCTCTTAATAAAAATTACAAAACAAAAACAAAGTGGATGGAAATAGAAAAAAAGTCCATGATGAACAAAGTCTTGAAATACTAAATTTAAACAGACTGGGTCTTTCTGTATCACAGACTTTCCTGTTGCTTCGTGCTCCAGTACGGTTTAGAGAGGTGCTGTTACTCACCTTGGCTGTTGAAGTTTTGCTGTATGCTCTTTCAGAAATATCCTCGGCAGATGGGAGCGAACATGTGCACGGCCACTGCCCATGTGTGTGCTTTTACATGCACTTGCCTTCCTTGCTTTTTTTATTTAACGTATGTTCCAAATTGTCCCAAGTGAAACTGGAACAGATGGGAGGGGTGATCAAAAAATGCACTGTGTGTGGATGATCAAAAAATATAGTGTATTTAAAGTTTATCTTAAAAAAATTAAAGTTTATTACAGTAAAAGACACACTGACATTAACCCCTCGCTTGGGACACATTTTTGCCACTTTCCACCGCAGTTCTGGAATGCATCTTTTGGGTATTTACCAGCTGTGATAAAAGTACAGTGAATGCTGCTGCTGAGTACCATCCGACAGAAAGACAGGCTCCGGAAAGCACTGCGGGGTCCCCATCCATCTTCCTCACCACACCTGGCGCTGGGTGACTTTCAGCTCTTCCTCAAAGTCAAAATGACCATGAGAGGGAAATTGTACTGAATTGATGCGGTGTATCAAGGCAGCCAGGACAGCACAATTAAAGACACAGGAAGACTTTCAGAACTGCTTCAGTGTCTTTTGCTGTAATATTAAATTAAATTAAATTAATTTATTTATTTATTTTTGTGGTACCGGGGATCAAACTCACAACCTCACACCTGCCAGACAGGTGCTTAAGCCCCTGAGCCAAACTCCCAGCCCTAGATTTTTGAGGCAGGGTCGCACTGTGTAGCTCAGGCTGGCCTTGCGCTCACATTGTATTCCAAGCTGGCCTCGAACTCACAACACTCCTACTTCAGCCTCCCAAGTGCTGGGATTAAAGGTGTGCGCCACCACGCCCGGCTAATAATATTTTAAATTTAGACATTCAGTATGTTTTTCAATCACAACTCATATATTTATGCTCTAAGTGCGTATTTCATAAAATACAACTTGTTAGACCATCGCTTACTGCTTTCTCAGATGCATTTGCTTTCTATAACTAAACTTCCTGCTGCAAGGCACGGGCTTTTTTCCTTTTAAAATCCATGTTGCTAGTACTGTATGCTACATTTGTTTACCAGGTCACAATATATTTAAAACGTTTCAAAAAGAAAAAGAAGAAAAACAAAAAAACAAAAAAACTTCTACTTGATTGGTTCTCTATGTTTAAAAAGCATATCCCCTAGCCAGGCAAAGTGTCACATGCCTATAATCCCAGAACTCTGGAGGCTGAGGCAGGAGGATCACACTTCAAGCCTAGCCTGGGGAATATAACTGAGATCTTGACTTGAAATAAAAAAGGGCTGGGGATATAGCTCAGTACAGTGGCCCTGGACTCAATCCTCAGAACAGTCCCCAGTGTGTTCCTTCTTGCCTCACTGGGATGGGTAGAGGGGCTGAGAATGATTAAGCAGAAGGGAGACTCCCAGGTAAACGGGTGGTATTTGAGGGCACAGTCAGTCGCCTCCTTGGATTACTGGTCACTGCTAATTAGCTTAGAGAATCTAAACCCTTCATATTCTCAAATTTCATTTTCAAAGAAACAGGAGCCTTAAGTCACCACAGATGCGAATGATGTCACTGAGAGACCTCGTGGCTGCGGCCGGAAGTGCCACCTGAAGCTGCTCAGGCGACGTGAAGCCAGCCTGGTCCTCTGCGATGTGACTTAGCCAACACCAGGGCGGTCTGGCTGGTTCCTTCTGGAACTCACGGCCTGAATCAGCACTGAAGACCACGTGCCTCTTCTTGTTTCAGTTTTGAGTTTGAGAAAAAAGGAAAAGAAAAAAGCAATTCGGACTATGTCTTTCGTTGGAGGTTTGACCAAGTGCATTATAACAAGACATATAAAATATTGCCCTTTATGCCAATAATGGCAGCAATTTAATTAAATTTATTTTATGTAAGTATAAAAAATTTTCCTTTATTACTTTTCTAACTGAAAATTATGACATGAAATAATTCAACAAATTTCTCTGGAGCATCTACTTTGTGCCTGGTTTGCTTCAAAATGTGGAGGAAGAATGCAAAACAAATCCAGTGTAAGGTAACCTGCTGAGGAAGGAGAGCCTGTGTGTGCGCGCAGGCCGGGGCACGAAGGGTACCGCTGTGTTCTTCTTCTGCCACATGTGCTGACACAGGAGACGGCTATATGGACACATACAAACAGATAGGCAGACTCTCAAGAACATCTCTGAGGGGAATAAGGGTTCATCAAATAAATAATTAAGACGTTCCTGGTTATCTTTCATTTTTACATCGTTATTTTAAAATTGCTGGAACTGCCAGGCATGGTGACATAATTGCCGGGCATGGTGACACACCTGTAATCCCAGCACTCAGGAGGCTGAGGCAGGAGGATCATGTATTCCTATTTCCAAATGTTAATTACTATATAGTATCTTTTTAAGAATCATCTTTTTTATTGACCTGAAATTTGCAAAGTAAGAAACAGCCATTAAGAGACATTTTACACATTCGCAGTGCGTAGCTACCAAACTGTATCATTTTCATGTGCATATTTTCCCATGTTGTTTTGAATGCCACAGGCTCTGACAACAATCTCCCAGGCAATGATTCACACTGGGTTTCCTGTCTCTCTTAAACTGTCTGAATTTCAAAGCTTTATAAGTCTGAATTTCAAAGCTTTGTCTGAATTTCAAAGCTTTATAACGCATTCAACAGTTGCTCTGGATCTTTTTTTTTTTGTACTGAGGATCAAACTCACAACCTCATGCATGCCAGGCAGGTGCTTAGGCCACTGAGCCAAACTCCTGGCCCTGCTCTGGGTCTTTATTTACAGCACCCTTTGCCTAGTGGCTGGTTTACAAAGTAAGTGTATGTCTGGGTCTCTGATTGGCTATGAAAAGTCAGACAGCATGAGAAAGATTTAATTAAAATCATAGTTGGTTTTAAAAGACCCCTAGATACTGAATATTCGTAACTTAAAGTAATGCTCCTCTCTATCTTTGTTAGATTGTTTGCAGAGAACAGATTTGAAGTTTATGGTTGAAAATTTCCAGAATTAAACTTAGGCTCAGTAATATTTAATAACCTTGAAATGTGCCTCAATTGTGGGAGTTGCTTGTGGTGACTTCAACTAGCATTTCTTTTTAAATGCAAATAAATTATTTGGATTTATACATTGTATTTGCATTAATACAAAAAAATAGATTATTTGCATCATATTACAGAAAGATGACTTTCAGAAACGCTGACCGTTTTCTCTGGGACCAGCCCTGTTGTAACTTCCGGTAAGTTAATTTTATAGATTTGCAAGTAGAGAGAGCCTGGCTATTGTTCAAGCCACAAACAAGCCCTGCACTTCTATCTTCTTATGAAATGCTCTAGATTAGGCAGGTTTACTTGGTTTTCCTTTCTGTTTTCTTTTTTTTCTTTCTTTTTTGGTGATCACCCCAGCAATTGCATGGAGTTCAAAATAGGGGGAAAACAATTTTAACAATGCAAGAATTTCCAAAAGTTGAAACATTCCGGGTGGGCTCTTCGGCTCACACAAGTGGAAATGGTATCAGATCTGCATCATAATTGGTCCTCCAGATTTTCATCCACAAAAGGAGGATGTGGTCAGTCAGAACCAATAACATGGGGAACCAAAGAGAGCCAGTTTTTTGTGTTTTTTTTTCTAATTTTTCTTTCAACCAAATTCAAGCAACTGTCATCAATCCTAATTGCTCGAGATGGGATCACATCTGAGGTTTATGAAATGTGACCAGGAGCCATGGAGCACAATTACACTCCTTTTCCTCCCTGAGATATGACTGATGATACTATCTAAGGTTGAGTCTTTTCCATATTTTGATTCTTACAAGCCGTTTAGGGTATTAACATGTTTTACCCCAGTCCTCCATAAAAAATATGGGGGAAGGAAAAGAGGATAAAAGTGAAGGGGGAAGAGTTAACAAAACAACAACAACAACAACAAAAACCTGGCACAGATAAAAGAAATTAAGCGAGCCGTGATGCCTGCCCCTTATTTAGCAGCGTTATACTGCCCTGCTGCGTGGCTCACAATCTAAGATGTGAGAGGGGCCTCACTAGGTGGCTAATTAAAACAATTACCAATACAAAGGAGGTATCAGTGGCATTCCAAGATTCAAAGAAAGAGATAAACCACTGAGGATTTAAATGGTCAAGGGCCAATCTGTTCTGGCGGTTCTGATGAGTTGGGGTCCCCAATTCCCCAACTCCTTTATAGACTGGCCTGTTAGGCTACATGGGATTCTTCTGCCTCCTCCTCTGGGGCTTATTCATACCAAAGCCATGCCAACGATGGCATTAAGGGAGCTCACCTAGAGGTGCGTCAGTTCTTCACCATGCCAGCATGTCGGCACGGTGTACCTGGTTTTAGAAAAGAATTGTATTTGAAAGAAAAGGCCCCTAACCACTCTGTATGGATTCATTATTTTCAAAAGCAAGACAATAGTGAAGGTATTCTGACCTTTTGGACCTAATTCCATGTGACAAAATGAAATTGAACTAATTAATTTTTTTTCCTTTTATAAAGTACTACAGGCACTTTTAGGAATGGTAAAAATGAAGCAAACGCACTGGACTGTTTTATCAATTGAACCCAGGGCCTTGCATAGGTGACACAAGCACTTTACCAGGGCTAATCTTATCACCTACAAAACAAAAACAAAAACCAAAAAAACTTCCCTAATTTCTTATACCAAACTCTTTCTTTCTTTCTGGCTTTTGTAGGTTGAACCTTTAAAGAAATATTCTCTTGGAACAAAATAAAGAGAATATTATATTTACCTTCAATGAATTAAGCCATTTATACACATTAAGAGATGAATAGAATTAATAAATTCATAATCTTTGAGGTATACCACCATACTAACCAGTTAATGTATACAGCTATTACAATACCTGTAATTAAGAATCTCACTGTGAAGTAATTTTCATAATCTGACTTCCAAAAATATAGGGTACTATACGGCCCAATTTTATATGTAAGGGAGCCACCAATCAGGAGATTAGCTATAGCTTGTAGAGTTCAGGAATTCAAACATGCATCTTAACAGTTTATATGAACACACACCTATTTTTTTTAATTTTTCAGATTTACTCTTACAAACACTGATAGACTGGATAGAACTGGGATACTTTTAAATGTAATTAATTATTAAAACTTTTGAGTTCTTAAACGCTTTTCTATTGAAATCATTAAGGAAAAAATTTTCTTCCTGAAGAATACTCAAAAGTATAATAACCCAGACTTCATAAATCAGCACTGATTATGGTAAAGATTCTCACAAGGTATGAGACCTAAAGCCATAAGCTAGACTGTTCCTAGGACAATGCTGGGCCACTCTCCAGGCAGCTGACCGCACAGGGTAAAATCTGACCCATCAAATACGGCTCAGGACCTGACGAGCAATTCATCGTGTGAAAGAACCAGGGACTCCTTCCGGAGCAACCCAGAACACAACCGAAGGGAGCCCATCCGCAGGCTGCCCTACACGAGCACTGCGACTGCTCAGCCAGTGTGTGATCCGGGACTACGCTGCTCCAGAGCCTGTCCCTCCCGTCCCAGGCAGGCCTCGGGGAGGGGAGCCGTGTGGTCCAGGCCGGGCGTGACGGGGAGAATCTGCACTGTCGGTCAGGCTGTTGTGGGAAATTTCCCAAGCCAAACCAAGCCAAGCCAAGCCAAACCAAATCAAACCAAAAGGAAGACCCTTTGCACCGAGGAGATAAGAAGGCAGCATTTAACGTTTACACCAGTGGACTGTTGGAGTTCACGCCAGTGGACGGTTGCAGAGATAACTCCTCCCAAGCAACCAACCCGATTCAGGAAGGGGTTTAGTCTATATAGAATTAGCAGTGGGAGGTACAAAGCAAGTGACCAAACGTTACCTGATTGGTTACATACATTGACTCATAGATTGACAGACAGGCTAGTCTTGAAACAATAGAAACATTCCGGGAACCAGGGGAAGGGACTCCTATACAATGACTATGCTTAAGGGCATTACCATAATACAGGAATTGTTCCAGAGAGAGCGCCTTGACTGAATGAGAGTGGTTAAGCACATTACCATAATATAGGAATGTTCTGGAGAGAGAGCTTTTACTGAAGGAGCCCAGGTCAGCCCAAGGTGCCTTAAGGTATAGGCAATTGCTCTGACATTGTCAGGGTCAACTGAATTTACCAGAGACAGCAGAACAGCAACTTGGTCAGAGTTCTCTAAGTGATCATGAAATAGCTATAAATTCACCATCTCATGAATGCGTTTCTACTTTATAATTGTGCCCCAACAAAGCTGGGAGAAAGCGCCCACAGGCTCAGTTCAGCCAGGCTCACTGGGGTCCTTCAAGGTGAAATAAAGGCACTGGTGTAACTGGGAAAAGCCTTGAGTGGGGGGTGGCTAAGGCCCAGGAACTCGGGGAGAAAGGCTGGCGGCCGAAGGAAACCTTTCTTGTCCTCCCCTCCCTATGCCCTCCTCCTTCTCGGCCTCCTCCTCTAATCCCCCCACATATTCCCTTCCCCTTTTGCTTTTCCCATCTCTGCTTTTTTTCCTCCTAATTCTTACCTCATTTTTCTTCTTTTCCTTCTCTTTCCTACTTCTTACCATCTTCTTCCTCTCTGCGTTCCCTCCTTCTCTTCCCTCTGCCTTTGTTCTTATTTTGCCTGCCTGCAAGGGGCCTGAGATTTTCTTCAGGAATATCAACGGCCTCCCTCTCTGCTCTCTGCCTTCCCCTTACTCCCTCCACAAGTACAGTCGGGGAAAGCTGCGTCTCTATCCCAGTGCTGAACTGTCCTCAGCCCCCAGGCCGGAGGCTGGCTGAATGGAATCGTTCACTCAAAGCATTTGTAGCATATGATGGCGATTACTGAAAAGAAAAACAGGCTTTCACCAGGAAGACTGTCTTGGGATACAGCCCCTCTGCTGCTTTCTGTCTTGGTGGATTATGATGTATGCAGAGTATTAGTACAAAGTCCTGAAGCTGCACCAGTTAGGGATGAATGCTCTGACTCAGAGCTCCCTGATCTGAACTGAAGGGCATGGGGCCAGCGCCAGGGTGACAGCGCCGCTCAACGCCGACAGAGGGCGGCCGACACCGTGACCTGTGCTTTCAGTCACCAGAGGATTTCAGGGTAAGACAAGCACTGAAACTCAGGTACACCAAGGGGCAGAACCAGAACAAGAGAGCAGATATTCCAACAGCATTCGTCGGTCGCAGCCCACACACCAGATGCTGGGATGGGTAACAACCTACAGGAACCTCTAGGAAACCAACACTGCTCAGATAGGTGTGCACTGGCCACGACAAAGGCAAAACGATGTTCACAGCTCTGCCTGGAAGTCAGAAAACGATCGCAGATGCGAAATTCATTACTGCACACGTCTAGGTGTTTTGTTGACAGGCTTTGTGATGTTACTAAATATGATGAGTGACAAGCATAACTAATAAATTATAT
>RJWM01020982.1:0-36031 GCA_004363535.1 Dasyprocta punctata
GTCTCTGTTTTAATATACAGATCTTTCATCCATTTTGACTTTATCGAGATCCCATTCAACCCAGCTATCCCTCTTCTGGGCATTTTCCCAGAAGAATTGAAAACATCATACCACAGTGATATCTGTGCACCCATGTTTATAGCAACCCAATTTGTAATAGCCAGATCTTGGAAACAACCCAAGTGCCCATCAATCAAAGAATGGATAAAAAAGATGTGGTATTTGGAGTACCACTCAGCTATTAAGAAAGATTGCATTGAGACTTTTATAAGTAAATGGTCACGACTTGAGACCATACTCATAAGTGAGATAAATCAAACCAACATGTGTAAATACCATATATCTCCCTAGTGTAAGAAACTGAAAAAGTATATATGATCCAAAATCTATAATAAATACTATGTAAGGGTAAAAAACAGCTCGAAGAGCAAAAGTAACTGGGAAGGGAAAAGGGGGAAAGAGGGAAAGGAAAAGGAAAAGATATAAATCTGTATATATGTATATGTAAGATAACTAAAATGAACACACTGCTGAATGTATTCGTTATTGAGAAAGAACAATACTGATATGATTAGATCAATTCTACATGTCTATATCTGTTGACGTAAACAACCATTTTAAAGATGATACGCAATATTGCAACCATTATCAAGTTTCTATCATCCTGTTTTGTAAACCTGTAATGTTACTGTTGTACATTTACTCTAGTCGTTTGTCTGTTTTGTTTTTTGCCTTTGTTATATATGTCCTTTTTTTTCTGCTTAAATAAAAAATAAATAAATAAATAAAAATAGAAAAAAAAAAAAGAATAGGTGCTCAAGCAATCTTGGAGACAGGTCCAAAGACAGAAAGCAGCTTGTGGGGGCCACTGTCTACCTCGGGGATGGTTTGGGGATTCAGATAAGTGATGGTAGAAAAAGATGATAACTTGTTGTATAAAAAATTTCCATGAGTTCACATTAATACAAATAAGGAGGAAGGAAATCTCTTCTATACTATAGAATGCTATTACTAAATGTAGAAAGAAAGGTACAGATAGAAAAATTTAACATTTGGTAACCATCAAAATGCAGATTGAATATCCCTGACCTGAAAATATGAAATCCAGAATGCTCCCAAATTAGAACGCTTTGGAGCAGACATAAAGTTTAAAAGGTTTCAGATGTTGGAATATTTCAGAATTTCAGGTTTTGGGTGAAGGATGCATAACCAGTAAAGTCTGTACAAATATTCCAAATCTGAAACACTTCTGGTCCCAAGCATTTCAAATGATTCAGTCAAAAATCACCAATACAGGCTGAGACTAGTGGTGAGTTTGTGAACAGGATATTAATCTTAAAGTATCTCCCAGCCAGATGCTTATTGTTAGTCACAAAGAGTAAAATAGTATCTTTACAATGGAGAGCAGTAGCACACATCTGTTCAACCTAATGATCAGAGGTAACTTTGCCGGTGATCAGACTGAGCAGCAGCACGTTCCTCTGATAGGATGCAGTGTGAAGAACTCAGCAGCACTTCTGTGGTATTTGTGCCAAAAGTGCATAACCTGAATTTAATCATGAGGAAAAAAAAAGAAATCTAAATTGAGAAACACACTGCAAAATAACTTGTCTGTCTGCAGCAATAAAAAATGTCAGTGTCATGAAATACAAAACTAAAGGAAGAAAGTCAGACACCTTTCCAGGTCACTGGAGAATAAAGAGACATGTCAGCTATTCTAATGCATCATCTTGGATTTTCTTTTGCTATAAAGGTTATAATTGAGGCAAATGAAAAGATCCAAATAAGGTCTACAGATTAGATAATAGCATTATAAAATATTAATTTTAGATTTGATGATTGTAGAGTGGTTTTATTGGAGAATTTCTCATTTTGAGAAAGACATACTGAAGTATGTGTTTGAGAGTATAGGGTCTATGTTGTATCTGCAGCTTGCTCTTAAACAGTTCAGGAAGAAGTACATAAATACATAGAAAACAAATATAGTGAAGCATAAACGTGGGAAATCTGGCTTAAGGCATCTGGAAATTTTTTCACTTTTTTTTTTTATTGTTCACCATTCTTGGAAATAGTTTATTACAAATGATAAAAATAATAGCAATGAAGAGCACACATGGTTATCTACTGGCTTCCAGGTGTTACCCTAGGCACTTTGTGTAAATTACTTCTCAGTATACACTGATTCCCCTTTTATTTGTATTCCTAGTACTAATTACCATCCCCTGACAGTGCCTGTCTGACTTCTGCTCATTCTACTTCTTCCTTTGCTCCTTCTGTTCTAACCCCACTGGCCTTCTTATTCATCAAATATGGCAAACATAACTGACATGGAGGGTACCAATTAAATGCTTTCTTTTACTGTAATGCTCTGTCTACCTCAATAACAAAACTGTTCACTCAGATCTCCTTTCACATAGCAACTTACTAACATGATCACTCACTAGCCACCTCTTGCCCACTACTAACTTTTTCCTACCGCTTTTTATCTCCTCCTCTGAGTTATGTTTCTTCCTAGCTCCTGATACTTTGTTTTTGATCTGTCCACCTCTTCTAAGTAAAATCCAGAAAAGCAAGGAGTTTGTTTTGTGCTCTAATAAATCCAAGAGCCTGGTAAAATGCTTTGCACATAGACGGTGTTGATAAATATCTGTCAAATAAGTGAAGGTTTTCCTTTGCTATCTCTTTAATTATTTGTATGAGTGAAGCCTTCAGTGCATCATTAATCACAAGTAAAGGTTTCTCTCTCATGTGGTATCTTTAAAGAATATAAAACTATGAGCTCTAATTGAAAGTGTAATAATATTACTAAACTTTTAGGTTCATGGAAGCAAAGACCATAGAATCTGTCTATAGATTTGATTTTATTCTTGTATTTCCAACTTGTATGAAATGTTTATTTTACATTCAACTTTCAACACAAGTTTAATGGGTCAAAATCTCTGACCCTCTGATCATGTCTGATAGCTGATTAGGGTCAGTATACAAACATTCAAACATTTTAAGAGATTTTACATGGTCTAGATAATGACCAATTACTTATCTAGTATTTACTGTATGCCAGGAAATGGTGCTAGACTTTGCAGTTATTACTACTAGCCCTTCTTCCCCATCTATCTTTCCCATTCTTTTCTTCAAGGCTTCCTATTATCTCCATATTGATCTGTATATTACGCTCTCACTTTGAGTCTACCCGATCTTCACCTCGCCTCAGACTTGGTGTATCGAAATATTCTCTGTGTCACTCAAATTTGAGAACTTGGACTTATAATTTAATTTTCTTTAATGGACATCAACTCTGGCTCATCTAAGCAGATAAGAAATTGGAAAACTGAGTGTGGTGGCAGACACACCTGTAACACGAGGCTGAGGCAAGAAGATCACCATGAATTCAAGGTCAGCCTGAACTACATAGTGAGACCCTGTTTCAAAAAAACTAAACTAAACTAAATCAGAAGGTTGTTGACAAAAGGGCAAGGACTATATCCACTGCCCTTCTTCATAATTCCTATTTTACCTTTTGAATCATAGGTGCAAACATTAGGTCAGTCCTAGGCATGGGTTCCCACTTGCTGTCAAGGCTCTTACAAAGTCCTCAAGCACAAGAAGGAATTCAGATACTAAATACCCAAAGGAAAGAGTTCTTACTCTCTTTTCAAATATAAAATTATGAGTTACAAGTCATTCTTCACACGGGTCTTATACCTGATTCTTTAAATTTCCACTGCTAGTTTTCTAATTCCAGTGATAGTATGCTATCACTACACCTATCTTGATCATGTTAACTTAGGGTAAGTAGCATTCATTGTGTTGTTGATATATGCCAGCCCTTATGGACTCTCCAAGGGCTGAATATTATTCTTGCCTTCTTTTATAATGAGGGTACCACATAGACTGAGGAATAAATAAAAAAGGTGTTGTATTTTTATATAATGGAGTACTGCTCAGCCATAAAGAAGATAAACTGGAGATTTTTATAGGTAAATGGAAGCAACTTGAGACCATACTGATTAGTGAAATAAATGACACATGTGTAAACATCGTGTTGTCGCTTTAGTGGGAGAAGCTGAAACAACATATGTATATGTGTATGTATATGTATATGTCTATAAAAAATAGTTAAGATAATTATATTACTGATTTCTCTGAGTTCACTGAAGAGAAAGATTTGTGCTGGTATTGTTCGGACAATTGAAGGCAGATGTCTTGTACTCTGGGTGAATGATTTGGGGATGACAATGTGCAATGTATGTACCATGGTTGCCCCCTGATTGAAGTGTTTTGGAATTTTGCTGTATTTTTTTCTTTCTTTTCCTTTTTTTCCTTGAAATAAAATGGATTAGGAAAAAGAAAATTGAAGGTACCAAGACTAAAGAAGTTGTTAAGTAGCTTTCCCAAGGTCACACAGTTGATTAGTGATGAGATCCAGATTCAAACAGGCTTTTTAACTTGGGAGACCATACTCTCCATTAACTCTTGAGTTACTATGTCACTACTGCTCAAAAACTCAAACAACGTTTATTTCTTAACATGTGAGGTATAAATTCTTCATTCTGGCTTTCAAGACTTTCTGTAATCTGGCCCTTGCTGCTTGGCCAATTTTATGCCCGAGTCTTTCTTAATGTTCAAATACTCTGACCTTCTATCCTATTGAAGCTATCCACCCTTGGTCTTAATGTATCTTACTCTTCCTAGTATATTTATAATGAACAGTTCACATTACTTGAATGATAGTCAGCTCATTCACTTTTGGTCTCTATAGGGTCCAAAAAACAAGCTGATAACGGTTCTAAATAGCCATCAAGAAAGTATTTTAGAAAACACTTGTGCTTGCTTTTTAAAAGTTAGTCCTTCCATATAAATTTAGAGGCATTCTGTGCTTTTTACCTAGAACTTTACAATTGTTAGGATTTTATTCTTTTTGGCTGTTTGGGGTTTTTAATGATATAAATTTGTGGCTATGTTTTAATGTTTAATTTTATTCTAAGCATTTTATGTTTGGAATTAGCAACAGTTTTAGTTTTCAGTTCATAACACTGATACTACTTAATGAGCTAGATATCAAAGAAACAACTTAAAATCTAAAGAAAAATATTTCTTAAGCTCAGTGAGAGATAATTAGCTTTTTATTTGATGGAAGTTTTTATTTGATTTGATTAATTCGATAGAACAAAGATTTTTAAGACTATATTTCGAGTAATGAGTTAACTATATTCTTATATACAATTATCTAAGTTTATGAATAAAATTTCATTATGACTAAAGTATTGTAAAGAAAGATTATTCAAATTTAAAACATTTAAGATACCTGCTTTATAGAAGGGATTTGTTTGGTACTGTGAAGAATACACAGAAAGAGACTTGATATCAATTCCCAATAACTTAGGATTTAGAAGGGTAAATAAAAAACAGTGAATTATATAATATCTATAGATAGACTAAAACTATTTCTAAATTTGAGGGGATTGCCATTACTACCTAATGTAACAAATACTTTAGAATAAATGTTCATTGTGGTCATAATTGTAAAGCTAGCACTAGCTACATGTTATATTAGAAGCTTAGAAGAGAGAAGAGGATTCTAACTGAACCTCTTTTTTTAGAGATGGTGCTTTTTTTTAAAAAAAACCTACTTGTCTCAGTTTATAAAGAGAATTTTAAAAATCTGATTAAAATATAATATGGATATGTACCAATTACTCAAGATTAATTAAATAAATAAGTATATATTAAAAAATCATTTCCTGTTGGAAAAATAAACAAACATTGGACCACCCCAAAAAAATTCAGCAATCACCCAGTTTTTTTAATGCAGACATCATCAGCCAGAAACTCAGTAAACTTCCTTGATTCATAGTTCCCCAGAGGTAATCTTTTGTCCTTGCTTCTTGCCATAGATGGTGGTTATTCCCCCATTCCCCGAAAAGTCAGCACCTCTGCCATTGCTACTGTACTTTCCTGCCTCCTCAGAACTTCACACTGTGTTTTTATCTTCATTTCTCTTAAACCTGAGCCATCTCAGGGTTTTCCAATTTTAAAAATAAAACCCCCTCAACCCACCTAGTGATTCCTATCTCTTCACTGTAGCAGAACTTCTCAGAAGAACCCTCTGTGCTCAGCATCTCCATTTTCTCACCTCCCAAGCATATATCAGTCACTCAAATGAGGAGCTCTTTCTAAAGTCATCAGTGACCTTGTCTTTGTTAGTTTTTTTGCTGCTGAGACAAAATATCTAACACCCAAAGTTAAAGGAGGAAAGATTTATTTCCTCTCACAGTATGTAAAGGTTTTAGTCTGCAGTCAGCTGGCTCCAAGGTGAGGATGCACGGCACAGGGCCATCATGGGGAGAAAAAGTCCATGGCAAGCAGAAGACAGCAAAGTAGCAAGTGAGGGCAGCAGTCCTCTTTTTGTCCCTTATATTCTATCCAGGCTACATGCCTGCTTGTAGGCAGCACTCACCCCCAGAGTGGACCTTCCACACCCAGATCTATGACAAACCAATCAGTGGACTAATTTAGTAATCACACAATCCTAGTATCACACACTGTAGATCCAGCCACCTCTGAAAAGCCCCACCCATGACTGCATGAGGCATTGGGGAGACATCTAGACACAAGCTGTAACAGACCTCATGTGACTAAACCCAGTGATATTTTTTAGTCTTCCTTTTACTTGGTTGTCTCAGTGGCATTTGATACTGTTGGCAGAGCCACCTGCCATAAACTTGTAACCCGGCTTCTCTGACACTAAACTCTCCTGTCTTTCCTCCCAGTTCAGACTGTTGCTTCTCAGCTTCCTCTGACAAATAATCCTTACCCACTTGACTGTTAGTTTAATAATGGAACCTGGTGTATGTCCTAGGGAATGGTAGGCGATGAGGTAACATGTGGCAGGGGCAAGGTCATACAGGGGTTTCATGGGGAACAGTAGAAACATCATTGTCAATGCTAATAAAATTATACTTTTGTACAGTTTCATAAAATTGTCATGGTGGAATTTTTATTTATATAATTTGTGTATATTACAATTAAGGAGCAACAAGCATTGAAAAGTATGATCTCCGCACAAATATGTGGACTCCTGTGGCAACTATGAATGGGAGGAGACTACAGTTCGGAGTTGCCGTGTTAGATGACAAACTGTATGTGGTTGGAGGGAGAGATGGACTGAAGACTTTGAATACGGTAGAGTGTTACAATCCCAAAACAAAAACTTGGAGTGTGATGCCACCTATGTCCACGCATAGACATGGCCTTGGTAAGTCTAACTGTGCACAGTCACTCATAACATTGTGTATGTAATTACATTCCCACAGCAGCTTCTGTTCTGTGCAGAGGACTGATGGGACAACTGAGTCAGCAACTCAGTCACCAAGCATCCTTCCCATACTCCTGTTATCTGAGACACAGAAGCAGAGAAAACAAGCATGTACATAAATGTGGATATCTAATGGTTTCAGAGTAACATGGTAGTCTGACAAGCCACTTTTTTACATGTGTATTGTGCTGGCAATTGGTGTTATTTCAGATGCTTATTAAAAAATCATTACCATTACTGTGGAGGAGTGTGTGTGTGTGTGTGTGTGCACGCGCAAAATGACTAAAATCCTGGTTTTTAAGCAGAAATAAATAAAAATTCAGAAAAACTTTGAGGTAGCACAGAAATGTAATAGAGACCTTTCATTCTTTCAGCCAGTAATTCACTGAGCAAACATTGATCAGCATGCTCTGTGTGCCTTTTTGTTCTGTAGATTACACAGATGAGGGAGACACTATCTTTACCCTCAAAGAACTGATGGTGGTGCGTTCTAAGATGCATGGAAGAGAATTTAGAGACCTCTCTTTTTCTCAGTGAAATAGAAGAACATATTGGTGGGTCAGAGTGAAGGAGCTAGATACAAAATTAGATGAGACTTGAAATGTATGTGTATGACCCAGCTTTTGCTGCGTAGCAAACCAATCAAAAATGCAGACGATTAAAACAAGCAAACATTTATCTGGTTCATGGGTCTGTGGGTCAGCCGGGTAGTTCTTTTGTCTTGACTGCCTTGGGTGATGATCTCTGCTAGATCCTCAGGAATCTGTGATGGGGTAGCTGGTTGTTGGATGTTCTAGGATGGCCTCATCCACACATCTCAAAGCCAAGCAGGGTGTTAGCTTGGGCAACAGAATTCTATGCCTGTGTGCACTCAGCAGTCCAGCCCAGTCTTCCTTCACATGGTGGCACACAGGTTTTCTAAAACAATGAGGGAAGACAAGTCCCAAGGCACAAGCAGTCCAGCCTCTGTTCGCCTCGTGTTTGCTAAGTCTCACTGGCCCAAACAAGTCACATGGGCAAGCTCAGATTCAGTAAGCAGAGAAACAGATACCAGTTCTTCACGAAAGGAGCTACAGAATCACAATGCAAAGAAATGCAAATTCAAGAAGGAACAATTTTTGGCTATATTATCAATTTATCACAGTTTGGAGAAAGTTTAGATGGTTACACTTAGGAATTTGGAAAGTCGTCATAAGAGGTGGATGAATAGCAAGGAAAGTGTAGTTGATTTTAGCTAGTGTCTTAAGGGTGAATACAACCTCAAAATTTTGGTTTACTGTAAAATCCAGGGTTGATAATATAATTTAACTGCATTCTTCCCCTCTCTCACCTTGGGATAGGAAACTTCATTCTGATTTAGAGTAAATCTTTTTAGTGCGTAGAATATATTTCCTCATGAGGTCCAGCTCGTTTTGTACACTAGGTCGTGCACAAAATGCTATCCTCAGTCTAGTTGCCATGTGGGAGACACTGAACTAAGCAAGTTAAGAGGAGGTCAATCAATCATTCAGAGTCCACCAATTAAGTACTAATTTGAAACTTTTGTTTCTCTTTCATTCAAAACATTCTCGGTTTTGTTTTGTTTTGTTTTGTTTTGCTTTGTTTTGTTTGGGACCGGAGATTGAACTCACAACCTTGCGCCTACCAGGCAGGCACTTACGCTACTGAGCTAAATCCCCAGCCCTATTTTTTGAGACAAGGTCTCACTATGCAGTTCAGGCTGGCCTTGAACTCACTTTGTAGCCCAATCTGGTCTCGAACTCAATGTTCTCATTTCTACTTTATAATAAATGTTATAAATTTGAAGTGATAAACTTTTAAGAATTACTTCTTTTAGGGACTGGGGGTTTGGCTCAGCAGCTTAAGCGCCTGCCTGGTAGGCGTGAGGTTGTGAGTTTGATCCCCGGTGGCACCAAAAAAAAAAAAAAAAAAAAAAAAAAAAAATATATATATATATATATATATATATATATAAGAATTACTTTTATTCTTATGTGAGGAAATATGAAGATTTCATTTGAAAAAATGCTTCTGTTGCTAAACTTTTTTTCAAAGCTGTTATTTAAGGAGTTTGATTAGATGGATGTATTTTCTTCTCACCTTCTGATTAGTATACCTGTTGTATGATTGATAAAACATCTTTACATAGTCATATACACACATACAAAATCTCTGATAGTACAAGTGGGACACAGTATATAACAAATGAGTAATATGTTGGCTGGGTTGTGCATGAATGGCAAATATTTTAATTATCTGACCATGATTTCCAAAGCATAAGCTTTTATTGATGGTTACATTTGTGTGTTTAAGGTATATTGTACTTCTATTTCAATTAAAATGCGAATTTCAAGATAAACGGCAGACCTTAGGTCATGGCCTCTTCTTTCTCCTTGCAGGTGTGGCTGTGCTGGAAGGCCCCATGTATGCAGTCGGCGGCCACGATGGCTGGAGCTATCTGAACACTGTGGAAAGATGGGACCCACAGGCTCGCCAGTGGAACTTTGTCGCCACTATGTCCACACCCAGGAGCACAGTAGGGGTAGCAGTTCTGAGTGGAAAGTAAGGAAATACTTAAAGTTCCATTTAAAATGCAGTAAACCCAATTGATTATTACACAGAGAAGTACTTTGATTTGAAGAAACTTAACATCTTTTTTTAATAGGAGTGAAATTGCTATTTTCTAAAAGAACACAAAGATAGGATTTGTCATTCTTACCACTTGCCGAGGACTGTTCATATACCTTAATTATCAATAATCCTATGAGATAGGGCTTATGGATGATGAAATTCAGAAAGGTGGAGGCTAAATGACCCATCTTTAGTCAATGGAGTAAGTGGTGGAAGCAGTATGCAAACCAGAGAGTCTGGTTCAGGAGTTCATGCTGAACATGGTGGAACACACATGTCGTGTCAGCACTCAGGAGGCTGAGGCAGGAGGATCACAAGTTCAAGGCCACTTTTGGCTACATAATGAATGTTTTGTTTTGTTATTTTTTTTTAACTTTTATTAGTACACTTGTAGTACACACATTTACAGTCATCTTGAGAAGTATGCGTACATAATACATCTTGTTTCTTTAATTCCTTTCCCTTCCCTCCCTCCTCCCTCTGCCTCTAATTCTCCCTAGTTGTTTTTATTCCTGTTGATATTATTAATCTTAGCTAATATTTATGGTATGCAGTGTGTACATTTGTTGAGGTTATTAGATTCTCATACCTAGTGTATATTTAGTCCATTTATTTGCCTTCCCCTCTGCCTTGCCCTTGGTCTCTTGGATTCCATACCATTTGGAAGAGATCTACCTCCTTGTCTCCCTTTATCCATCCTTTATGATTCTCCTTCCTTGTACTTTGCCTTGCTCAAATGAGGGATAGCGTGGTAAAGTGTGTCTGCTTTATTTCACTCAACATTATATTTTCCAAGTACATTCACTTTCCTACAAATGTCTCAGATTTGTCCTTCTTAATATCTGAGTAGTCTTCCATTATATGTAGATTCCACATTCTCTGATCATCTGTTCATGGATATACAGGCTACTTCCGGTATTTAGCTATTATGAATTGTGCTACTATAAACATTGGTATGTGTGTTTCTCTGTAGTCTGACATCTAAGCTCTCCAGGGAAGATATCTAGCAGGGAAATAGCTGAGTCATATGGAATTTCTAATTTTAGTTCTTTGAGAAATCTTCATGCTGATTTCCATAATGGTTGTATTAGTTTATATTTCCACTAACAATATATGCGGGTTCTTTTTTCACCACAGCCCAGCATTTTTATGTTCAGTCTCTCTCTCTCTTTCTTTTCTTTCTTTCTTTCTTTCTTTCTTTCTTTCTTTCTTTCTTTCTTTCTTCATTTGTTTGTTTGTTTGAGACAGGATCTCGCTGTGTAGTTTAGGCTGGTCTTGATCTCACTGTGTAGCCCAGGTTGGCCTCAAACTCACAGCAATCTTTCTGCCTCAGCTTCCTGAGTGTAGGGATTATAGTTGTGTCCCATCACACCTAGCCCTTCTTGATGATTGCCATTCTTTTAAGGATAACATGGAATCTTGCTTAGCATTGTTTTAATTTACAATTCTCTAATGGCCAGAGATGTTCAACATTTTTTCATATATTTGTTGGCCATTTGTATTTCTTCCTCTGAAAAATGTCTGTTCATTTCACTTGTCCATTTCTTGACTAGGTGGTCTATTTTTTAAATTTTATTTTAGGTCATCTAATTTTTTGAGTTCTTTATATATTCTGGATATTAATCCTCTGTCTGAGAAATAGTTTAAGGCCAACCTGAACTACTGTACATAATGAGACCCTGTCTCAAAAAAACAACAAAAAGAGTTCCATGCTCATACTTGTGTATATCTTATCTATTCTAAGACATATTTTAGCATCTCTAATTGTAGCACATCAGATAGCCACATACACGTCATTTAATTAGTAGCACATCTTTCTTAATAGCACATAAATTGCCAGCATGCTGCATAATCACTGGTACCTAACAGTCAGTGAAACGTTGTAATAATACCCTCTGCCCTAAGCATAATAGCAGTACTATTTCTTACCATTCCCTTTGTTCTGTTTACAGACTTTATGCAGTTGGTGGTCGTGATGGAAGTTCTTGTCTCAAATCAGTAGAATGCTTTGATCCTCATACTAATAAATGGACACTGTGTGCACAGATGTCCAAAAGGAGAGGCGGCGTCGGGGTAACGACCTGGAATGGACTGCTCTATGCTATTGGAGGCCATGATGCTCCCGCATCCAACTTGACTTCCAGACTCTCAGATTGTGTGGAGAGGTAATTTCCTGTGGAGGAAACTAGGTGCAACACAACAAATGAATATAAGTCTCTAATCTTTGAGACAAATGTACGCTCTTTACTGAGCACCTATCACGTGCATAGTGGTTCCATAGAGGCCCTGTAAGCATCGAGTTAGTGGCTGTGGCCATGTCACTCCCTGTCTCCTAACTGACTACTCAGTCTTCTCTCATCATAACTGCCTACTTTCCCTTAGACTCAAGTGCATAATTTATTAATTGAATCCTAAGGCAAGTATTTACTGTATACCTATTTTGTACTGGACACTGCACCTGATAAAAGGAACTTGATGAATTCCAGAGAAAACTAATTCAGGACTGGAGCCTGAGTAACAGGCGAAAAGGATAGACACATATCTGACCCATTTTGATATGAAATGAAATAATGTAAAATAATAAAAGTCTTAAAAGTTTGACCAGGTCATCCATACTAACCACAGGAAACTCAGTTTGAGGACTTGGTAGAGAGCCTAACAGCTGTGAATGATTCAGTTGGTAGGTCAGGGTCCTGTGTAATATGTTCAGTCTAATTCAAGGAATGGAGAGAATTTTAATGTGTTTTGGAGGTAGAATCAGTATAAGCACATGTGATATTTCAAAGCAGACAAGAATATGGCTCATCCAGGAAACTGAAAGACAGCCATTGTGGTTAGAGAACAAAGTATGGAGAAAGGAGCGGGAAAGGAGGTGAAGTGGCTGAGGGCAGACCATGTAGTCTTGAGCCATTAAGGATTTTGGATTTCAAAGAGGAATAGAAATTAATGAGAGAATTGGAGATACTGAATTTTTTTAAGATTAGCACGACTTATTTACTAAGTTGTAAATGATGCAAAGATATAAAGAAAAATCTAATAAAATTAATCCTGAACTTATAAAAAAAGAAAAATCAAGATTTGTTGATGATAACAAGCACTCCTTGTGGAATAATAAGCAGACTTGGTAATTGTTTTCTGAGAAAACACCAAATTACACCTGCATTTCACCTGCATTGGGGAGAAAACAATTCAGATTTTTTTACATGTTAATTCAGGATAGAAATATGGAAGTCTTTGTACACTTTGTCTTATAAGCTATGAGCTTGCTGTAGTACTGCATCCAGGGAAAAGCTGATACTGAACGAGACATCAGAAGCAACAATGGTCATCTTAGCATATAGTATCTGTTCTTAGACAACTTTGGGGAGTTCTAGGTAAGATACCTCATAAAAGAACCCAAAGGTCAGCCAGGCATGGTGGCGCACACCTTTAATCCCAGCACTTGGGAGGCTGAGGTAGGTGGAGCGTTGTGAGTTCGAGGCCGGCTTGGGCTACAGCGTGAGTGCAGGGCTGGCCTGAACTACATAGTGCGACCCTTTCTCAAAAAATTGGGGCTGGGAATTTGGCTCAGTGGCTTAAGCGCCTGCTTGGCAGGTGCAAGGTTGTGAGTTCAATCCCCAGTGCCACAAACACACACACACACACACACACACACACACACACACACAAAGGTCCGAGAATGGACAGCTACAGTAATGGAGGTTGTACATCTTATATAGAGCTTAGTTTAATTCCTCTACATTCTCAAAAGTCAATCTAAACCCTTGAAGCTGTTCCTAGTATTGTATTTATGTCTCCTTTAACATCAGTGTTGTACATTTGCTGAATGAAAGTATAATATAGTATGTTAAAAGTTTTTAGGAAAATACTTGTCTTTTTCTCTTAAATATGTTCAAATGTAATTTATTCAGTTAGCAGATAATAAGAAAAAAGACTTGCAGAACAAAACTGTTTTTACATAAAATATAACAAGGACAATATCAGCTCTAGCTCTAAAATTCTCTTTCAGATATGACCCCAAAACAGATATGTGGACCGCAGTGGCATCTATGAGCATCAGCAGAGACGCAGTGGGGGTCTGCTTACTTGGTGATAAATTGTATGCCGTCGGGGGGTATGATGGACAGGCTTACCTTAATACAGTGGAAGCTTATGACCCCCAGACAAACGAGTGGACCCAGGTATGCTATTTCATTTTTGATTACCATACATACTCTCTTTATGAAAAGAACTCTGTAAAGAAGAGCCTCTCCATTTTATCCAGTATTGACTGTACCACATAAATATGATAAAGTCATCCCGACTAAATATGAGAAAACGAGACAGTATTTAATTTTCATAATAAAATTAAAGTCCAAAATTGCCTTCGAAGTATAGGTCAGTACTTAGAGAAATCAACAATTGATCTGCCACCATTTGCTTGGTAAAATGTTCCAGCATTGATAGAACTGATACCATCATAGAAAGACTGTAACAGAGAGATAGGAGATTGTGGAAAAGCAGCAGCAAAGTTAGAAAAGTTTGAACAATTTACCATGTATAATGTGTGAGCAATAATTTTTAAATACTAAAGACATAATTCTGGTCATAACCTAATGAAGATGATATCCCTGATTTACATCAACAAGTAAGAAACTTGACTGGCAAATTTATTTCTGGTATGGCCTAACCCTTGTACAGATGAGCTTTGGAGATCTTTGCTTCCATCACTGCCAAGACCAGAATGAGAAATTTTGTGCTTATAATACCTAATTCAGTATCTGATACATAAAAGACACTCAGTGAATATTCAACCAAGCCAAGGTTTTCTTACATAGAAAAAACAATACTAAGTATTTTTAAGAAAACAAAAATTAGGAAAATCCCTGCTGCCACAGAACTTACGATGTGAGATATATTTGTGCAGAGGGAGAACCCACAAGATAAAGTGATTCGTAGTGTCTCTTAGCACAAGAGTGATCATAGCAGTTCATAGAAGTCAACAGAATGGAATATTTGTGAGGAAGAGAAGGTATTTCAACAGTGGAAGGAAGAATGAAGACCATTTGTCATTCACCAAGCTGTGGAACCCTATAAAAATATGATAGAAATGAAAGGCACCACACAGTTTAAAAAGAGAAGACTGTAATGTGGGTGTTGGAGGACATTCAATTGTAAGATGATGGTGATAGTTGATATGCACATTTTATGTTCCAGGATCTGTTCTAAGCATTTTACATTTAAGAATTTACTTAGTCTTCACACAACCCCATACGGTTAAGTATGATTATTTCTCTAACTGTACAAAGTAAGGAATCTAAGACCCAGAGAGTTCTAAATAGCCTAGCTAACCCAACGTCATGTAGCAAATAAAGGGTAGAATTACATTTTGATGGGATTTTTTTTTCCACAGTAGAGCTGGCAAAAGGGTAAAGAGAGATTCCAGATGCTAGAAAGAACAAACAAAACCAGAGAGAACCTTCCTGAAAGAAGGCTGGGAAACACAATTGAAATCAGAGACTGGTCATCATCCTTACTTGGTCAGACTTACTGCAACACTTGAAAAGATGAGAGTATGAGTATGGAAAGGTGTGAGTTTTTAATGAAGAAAAGGATAGAAAAAAAGAAGTTAGATTTGATGGCATTGATCTTATTTCTTAATTAAGTGGCATTATTGGGTAGAGGGTGTGAGGGATAAGATTGAGGACTTGAGTTAGAGCTACAGGATTTCCTTAGAAATTACATGATTACCATCAACCTCCCACTATGGCAGACGTAAGTGTGAGTGACAATCAAGGAGCCCAGAAAGAAGTAGAAGAATGTCTTTTTCTGAGATTTAAGCAGTTAGGCCAGTTATAAATACTCCGTTGGTCAGTATTTGAGGTTTGTTATTACATATAATTAATACATCATGCTAAATTACTCAGTATCAAAATCAGTAATCTTTTTACATGCCACCTCTAAATACTATTTTAAAGAACTTACTTTTAACCATAGTATCTGAAAAATAAATGTTTTCCTTTCAGTGTTCTAGTGTATGAACAAGAGAGCATTCATCTGAGGCTGAAATGAGATTGCAAATTCTTGAGCCACCACCCACCCACTTCTACCAGCCTTCACCATAAGTGTGAATGCATTGTATTTAATAAATTCTCTGGCTAGTTGTCTTATTTTCTGTTCACAAGGTAGAGACTTGGGTACTTTGAGAAAAGCTGCTAATTACAAACTGATTTTTATTTAAATTATTTAAGTAGAAGTTATTACTTCTGAAATACTATAAGTAGCTATAGCTTTAAAATCACTAACATGATGTTTTGCAGACATGTGAAAGTGGTCAGAATAACTGATTCCAATGGGAAACAATTGAGAATTCTTATACAAGTGAAGTCTGATCTGTTCTTAAAATTCACTCATTGGTGAAGGGTTAGGGATTGGGTCAAACTGATTAGAATTTGGTCAAACTGTTTGTTGATTTGACAGAAACACTTTGTTTTACACAAAAATACTCGAAAGAACAGAACAAACTTTCTTAGTATTTTGCATTAGTCACATCCATTCCCAACCTATAACTTTCTCAGATCAAATGCATAAATTCTTGTGTTCAGAGTACTTCTTCAAAAACCATTCTTGTTCACACATTTCAACCATGAACTGTCTGATTCCTAGGGTATATTTTTAAAAAGACAATAAGTATAAATTTTAAGACTTGTTCCTTATCCATCAATTGATACTCATGTCTCTAGCACCTGTCAACCCATCTCACAGTCAGAGAGTTCATTCACTGGGTTTGTTTCTCCTCCTAAGGGAATTAGATGAGTGTTATTCTTTATTTGCTCTGCTGAGAAGCAGTAGAATGGGTCTGTTATTTCAGCCATGCATGTGGAGGATTTATTTGAGATCCCTAGGCGTGAAGCACTTTCTGTACTCTGAGATGCCGTGGCTGTTAGAGGTCCCCTCGACGTGATACTTGATAGTGTCTACATATTAGTCACAAAGTTACTTTAAACTTTTTAAAATACTCATATTATGCAGCATTTTGGCTTAAAAGTTTTGTGTTTCATGTAAAGTAGTTCCTGAGCCATTAAAAAAAAATGTTTTTTAAGAGAAGTTAATACTTTATAATATACACAAAACAACTTAGTCTGTGAAACTTTGACATCAAGAGTAGAGGTTGGACAAGGTACCAGGCCAGCAATAGGGCTGGGGGTAATGGGTAAGAGGAACAGGCCCTTGTCGAATACAGAGAATTTCAATATTTCACCAACAGGTGTAGTAGTGTTGACTTTTTTGTCTTTTTAAGACAGGGTCTTGCTATGAGGTTGAGGCTGGCCTTGGGCTTACTTTGTAGCCTAGGCTGGTCTCAAACTCACAATGATCTGCCTGCCTTTGCCTCCTGAGTGCTGGGATTACAGGAATGCACCACCAAGCCCAGCTGTACTGTTGACATTTTAACCCAAATTCAACACGTTTCTCTTTGTTTCCTTTAGGTTGCTCCACTGTGCCTAGGAAGAGCTGGAACTTGTGTTGTGACTGTAAAATTATAATTCTACATTTATATACATTGTTTTCTATGTGAAGATACCCTCATCCTTTATTAATTTAGTACAGGTGTTTTACTATCAGTGGAAAATTTTAGCAAATGTGCAATCCCACATTCCTGGGCACAAAGTGCCTCATCTCAACATGAAGATGTTAAGCCAAGGAAAAAAAGAGTAGATGGACCAGGATCAAATACTTTCATTCCTTAATAAATCAAGACTACAGCCAGTAAATTGTGAACATGTTTCTGATATAAAATATGAGGACAAATCCACTGGTGAAAACATAAGCCAGTGCTAAATAGGAATGTCTTTTATTCATAGTCAACCACATTTTACTTCCACTACTCAAATTTATTTTATTATGGTGCAGACACATCATGTAAAACTTATGCTCTGTACGTTTACTATACATGAGTTGCAGTAATTTTTGTTTGTTTAATTGTAATCACTATTTTAATGATTCTAAAGATACACTACTTTTCAGGAAAACTACATTGCATTTGCTTTGGTTGTGGATTTTATTTCTAAAATTAGCTTTGTCCAATAAATAAAAACACTAAAGCATTAAAGCAGTAGTGACCAAATACAGACTTGGTATGATCTTTGGGGCCTATTTAAATATTCATTCCATTACATGTAGAGTCACCAAGAACTTCATGTAGGCTATTCTTCAACTAACATTGTGAAACATGATGTTTTACATTAAATTCAAAGTATGCAAATTTATTTAGAGAAAATAAATACCATATATTCTATAATGTTCACTTAACTATATGAATTTGTTTGCTTTTATATTACAAAAGCTGTTTTGATATTTTATCTCTTACTGTTGACAAAATTGTTTGAGTAGTTGTTTATGTTCTCAAGTCTGTTTGCCTCCCCTGCCTGTTTTTTATGGTTCCCAGTATGGAATCCATTGTGCTTCTTTATAATCAAACACTGTTGGGGGGATGGGATACTTGTTTGAAAAATAAGTTTAAAGTGTTTGTTACCCAAAGTTTTGTACATTTGTAAACACTAATTACATATGTGAATGTTAATACTCTTCAGTGAATTGTCAAATGTTTGCAAAACATGCACTGGGCAGTAACATTTTGTGAAAATCCTTTATGGTATAGTTCATTAACTTATATCTTAATCATAAAATGAGTATAAACTAAATTACCATCTTTTAAAATATGGTGTTATGTGAATGTGTTAGTATTTTATATTAGGGTAGCCTTGATTTTAGTTGCTTTCTTTAAAAAATAAAAAATCTTTTTGGGGGGAGCTTAGGTACTGTGAATCAAACTCAGGACCTTGCGCTTGCCAGGCAGGTACTGTGCCACTTAGCTATATCCCTGGCCCAAAAAATCTTTTTTTAATGAAGCAATTTTAAATGCACCTGAAACGTTTCTACCTTGTAGTGCAAGAGAGTGAGTACTTCTGTTCCCAAAACAAACCCTATGGTTTTGGGTATGATCACTAAGAAAAGAATGGTGGTAGTGATTTATCATGTCTTAATATTTCATATGCTCATTATATTAAGAGTATGAAGTCAGTTATTTCCTGACAAAGTCAGATCAGCTGTGCTGAAGGTAAGGGGAAAGAAAGAGGAAAAGGTGTAAGAAATGAAATAAGGGGCCGGCCGTATAGCTCAGCAGCATGGGGCCTGCCTAGCAAGTGTGAGGTGGTGAGTTCAATTCCCCATACCAAAAAAAAGAAATGAAGAAGTTCAGTAGTAGAATCCTCGATATATTGTCACCTCCTTTAGGGACTGAAATCTGTGATTTTTCCTTGGAACATTCATTATCCACTGTAGTTCACTGTGCCCATAATGGGGAGCATACCCCTGTTAAAGTAAAGGAACCAGTTCTGAGAATTACTTTCCTTTATGGGATTTTCTCCTTTAAAGGGCCTCTCTCGTGCAGTTTATAACAGGCAATAGCACCTGTTCTCAAGAAACCCATTTCTTTTCAAGTGACAGGGCTTTTGCCAAGATTTTCATTTCTCTTCTAGTCCAAGGTTTTGTAAATCTCAAGAAAAATGTGGCTTTTTCTTACATTCACATTGCTGCTTTGGCATTTACAGTTATGCATTGGGATGTCCAGGTGGTCTTTATTTTAACCCCACAATTAATGACCACTTTGTAAAAATAACATTTGCTAGTAATTGAAGGCTTACTGTGAACAGGAACCAAGTTTTTGTATGTATTGATGCACTTAATTCTCACAACAACCTTCTGAGATAGATTCTACTATTATTCCCTTTATCTTACAGTTAATACTGGGGAACAAGCCAAGAAGTGGCAGATCAGTTCAGATGCAACCAGTCTAGCTCAGGAATGTTCACACTTACATTCCTACCGCTAGCTAGAAGAAGAGAGGTTTTGTTTTATCAAGAAATCATTTATTTTAGTAAAATGAAAAATTTAAGAGTGTTTATGCCCTTTAATGATAAAATTTATAATAGTCACACCCCATCAGAAAATTTTGCTTCCTTAGTATTTGGGGAAATTTCTGTTTAAATGTCTTACATTGTTTTATATACGCTTTGCTTTAGAAAAGTAAAAGCAATGAAACATAATACACATTTCAAATTTTGCAAATATTAGATATCTTGCATCATATCATTAAATTATAAAAAAGTCTGTTGATTAAAAATACATTACCAACAAATTATATAACTTAGATGAAATAGACAAATTATTGGAAACATACAAATTACCAAAACTGACTCAAGAAGAAATAAAAATATGAACAGACCTATAATAATAAATTGAATCAGTAATCAGAAATACAACAAAGTCCAGGATTAGATTCACTGGTCAACTGTACCAAAAAAAAAAATAGGAAACTAACACCAATCCTCAAAAAATGAAACAGGAGGGAACATTTGGAACTCATTACATAGGCCCAGCATTACCTTGATACCAAAGCCAAACAAGGATATCAAAACCACAGACTAATATCACTTATGAATATAGTTGCAAAAAACCTACTATACTAGCAGGTCAAATCCAACAGCATATTAAAAGGACTATACACCTGACCAAGTGAGATCACTAAAATACAGGGATGATTCAGCATAAAAAATTAATCATACACCACAGTTAATAGAATTAAAGAGCAGAAATATTTCAACAGAGAAAACATTTAGCAAAATCTAGTATCTTTTCATGTAGGAAAGGGAGAAAAAAACCTCAGCAAACTAGAAGGAAATTTCCTTAGCCTGATAAAAGACATTCATGAACACTCATAGCTAACATAGTTAGCAGTGAAAGAGTGAAAGCTTTCCTCCCAAGATCAGGAAATTGCCTTCTTTCCCTAGTGCTGTTTAGCACTGAAGTAAAATTTCTATGCAGAGCAATTAGGGCAAGAAAAAGAATAATTCCAATTAGGAAGAACTGAAACCAACTCTCTTAGCAGACAGTATAATCTCACATACTGAAAACCCTGAAGAATCTCAAAGACAATTATAGCTAATTTAAAACTTAAGTAATGTTACAAGATGCAAGATTTGACACAAAAGATCAAGCCGAGTGTGGTGGTGCACGCCTTTAATCCCAGCCCTCGAGAGGCTGAGGTAGGCGGAGCATTGTAAGTTCAAGGCTGGTTTGGGCTACAACATGAGCACAAGGCTGGCCTGAGCTACATAGTGCAACCCTGTCTCAAAAAACTAGGGCCCGGAGTTTGGCTCAGCGGTTTAAGTGCCTGCCTGGCAGGCACGAGGTTGTGAGTTCAATCCCCAGTGCCACAAAAAATAAAAAACAAAAAAGACACAAGATCAATTGTATTTCTATACACTTAACAAAAATTCAAGAAGGGAATTAAGAAAATAATTGCATTTACAATAACAAAGGAGTAAAACCTTGAAGAGTAAATTTAAGATGCAAGAGTTGTATATTAAAAAACAAAACACCTAAGTAAGTGGAAGACATCTCATATTCACAGGTTAGATGATTTAAAACTCTTAAAGTGGCACTACTGCCTTTCAGTGTAGTCCCCACCATCATCCCAATGACTTTTCCAGAATTGGGAAAATTGATCCTAAAACTCATACAGAATTGCAAGGGGCCCAAAATGACCAAAACAATGCTGAATAAAAACAAAAGTTGGAGGACTCACTTTCTAATTTCAGAATTTCTTACAAAGCTACATTAATCAACAGCATGGTATTAGTGTAATAATAAACACAAACCAATAGAATAGAATCCAGAGTGAACTCTGGTTAATATTTGTATTGGATATGCTATGTACCCCCAAGTCCTCATACTTTTGATGGGGCTGAGTCTGATGCTTGTGATCAGTTTGTTGTCTAGCACCAGGATTAATGATGTGACTGCTACACCCGCCCAGGGGTGGAGCTGAGATACAGTATAAGGGAAGGCGGGTCTTCCTCTTGCTTGCTTCCTGGCTTCCGCCCTCTCTCTCGCCAGCGTGAATTGCGGCTTGCAGCCGCCATGAACTGTAGCCCCGTCATCCCATGCTGCCTTGGAGCCCACTTTATGGACTGAAACTCCCAAGAAACTGTAAGAATAAACCTTTCCTTCCCTAACTTTGGGCGTCAGGTATTTTGTCTCGGCAACGAGCAAAAAGTAACTAAGACAATATTCTATGAGCAATTGGTTTTTAATAACTATACCAAGACCATTTAATGGAGAAAGAACAGTTTCAACAGTTAGTCCTGAGACTAGATAATTCACATGTGAAAGAATATAGGTGGACCTTTGATTCACACCATGTAAAAAGATTAATTCAAAATAGATGAAAGGCATAAATATAAGCTAAAACCATAAAATTGTCTTAGATACCTTCTCATTACTGGCGCAAAATATCTAACAAGTACAAGGTAAGGAGAGGCTTATTTTAGCTCACAGTTTGTAGAGGTTTCAGTCCATGGTCAGCTGGCTCCAAGGCAGGGCAGCATGGTAGAGGGGCATTGCAAAGGAGAAATCGTGCATGGCAACGCAGGCAGGAAGCAGGACTGAGATCAAGGGAGAAGGAAGAATGTGTAACAGTCCGGGTCATACCTACAGTGACCCACCTCTTCCCACCAGGCTTCACCTCCCAACATCACACCCAGCTGTGAACCCATCAGTGAACTAATCCAGTATCTCACACACATGATCTAGTCACCTCCCCAAATTCCCACCTATGAGTGCATGAGGCTTTGGGGAGACATCTAATATAAACCATAACTGTCCCAACCCCCAAAAGACTCATGCACATCTCTTTATCCAAAATGCAATTAGTCCATCTCTAATAGTTGCCAAAGTCACAACAGTTCAACATTGCTGAAAAATTCAAGTCCAAATGGAGATTTAAGGCAAGCCTTAGCTGTAAAAATGAATAGCAAGTTAAACATTTTCAATATGAAGACCACAAGATAAACATTCCTAGTCCAAAATACAGAAATAAGGAGGGTAGAAAAGAATGCGAGCAAAGCAAATCCAAAATCTAGCAGAGCAAACATGAAATCCTAGAGTTCCATGTCCAGCACTCAGGGCAATTTATGGCAAGATGAACTCCAAAGGGCCTGAGTGGCCTGGCCCTATGGCACTGCCAGTGTTTGCGACTCTCACAACTTCTCTTAGGCTGACTTTGCTCACTCCTTGCAGCTTTCCTCAGATGATCCTTGTTCCTGTCTTCTCCAACCTTCTGGGTTCTCCACAGCACTTTCAGCTTCAGGTTCACAGCTTCATACACTGCTTCTCAGGATCACACTGCCTGACTTTCCAGGCCTTTGTCTGAAATCCAAGTGGAAGCCTTCATGACCCCACAACTCATGTACTCTGCATACACCTGAAACCCACACCATATAGGTGATATCATGGGCTGCTGCAAGCTAAAGCAATAGCCAGGTTTCCTTCTTTCTTGGCTGTAATGTCAAGTGCCTGGATTGCTGAGCACTATGAACCAAATCCCAAGGGACAAATTCCCTAGGTCACCGCCATTCTGGAACATGGTGCCCTGGGGCTCTCAGAGCAAAGTTTTTCACCTCTGCAATTTTGTGGCTGCAAGGATGGAGTCCTGCTAGTTCTTGTGATACCCTCAAGCCACATTGTCTTTTGTCCTGTTCCAAAATACTTGGCTTTTTAATGCTAACTTTTAGAACAATCAAGTTTTCCAAGACTGCTGCTCCATGTTTGCAGGCCATATCTTTACCAGAACTTCCTTTCTGGCCAATCTCAAAAGCTTTTAAATCATTCTTCTGATTCTCAGGGTACAACTTACTAAAAGCTCCCAGCAGTAGCCATGCCACTGCCTCAACGTTAGACAGCCTTGAAATTTCTTCCACAAGATTAACTTGCCCACTGCCCTTATAATCTCAGGCTCCCCCAAAGTCTCAGGTCAAGAACAAAATGCAGACACATTTTCCACCAGAGAATGACACACTTGGCCAGGAGTTCAACTGCCAACAAAGTACGTTCTTCTTCCCAACTGACATCTTCTGAGCCTTGTCTTTATCAGCTGCATTTGTATCAGCCTTCTAGTCTTCTGAGTTCAGACCAAAATCTCCCATCAAGCTTGGCTTCCAGTATTCTAAGGCTGCTTCTCCAGCTACGTCTCCACATCTTCCCAAACTCGGCCTGCAAGCCAGTTCTAAAAGCTCCTGAGCCAGATGGCCAGGTAATGCCACAGAAATGACCCTACTCTCAGATACCAAATTCGTCTTACTTTCCCATTTCTGGGACAAAATACCTGACACTTATAAATTAAAGAAGAAGGGGTTTATCCTAGCTAGTCTGTACATGTTTCAGCCCATAGTCAACCAGATCCAAGGCAGGGTGGCATGGTGGAGGGACATCGCAGAGGAGAAACAGTTCATGGCAAGGTAGGCAGGAAGCAGGGCTGAGATCAAGGGAAAAGGAAGAATATATGACTGTGGGTCATGCCCACAGTGACCCACCTCTTCCCACCAGGCTCACCTCCCAACATCACACCCAGCTATAAACCCATCAGTGGACTAATCCACCATCACACACACATGATCCAGTCGCCTCCCCCAAAGCCCCACCTGTGAGCACATGAGGCTTTAGAAGACATCTAGATATAAACCATAACACTGAAAACAAGCATAAATCTTCATGACCTTAGAGTTAGCAATAGTTTCTTACATATGGTACAAGGAACAAAAGAAAAAAATAAATTGGACTTCATCACCATTAAAAGTGTCTGTGTACCAAATGACAGTATCATGAAAGTGAAAAGACAACTCACACAATGGAAGAAAATATTAGCATCCTATCTGATAAGGGATTAGTATCCGAAATATAAAAGAAATTCCTATGTTTGACAACAAAAAGAAACAACTCAATTTAAAAATGAACGAAAGACTTAAATAGACATTTCTTCAAAGAAGATACACAAATGGCCAACAAGCACATGAAAAATGCTCAACATCAGTCTGCAAATCAATACCACAATGAGACACTACATGCACTGGAATGACTATAATTTTAAAAATGGAAAATAAGTTATGAAGAGAATGTGGAGATACTGAAACTTTCATTGCTGGCAGGAATGTAAAATGGTACAGCTGCTGTAGTGAACAGTTTGGCAGTAATTCAATAAGTTAAGCATAAAATTACCATATGACCCAGCAATTCCACTCCTGGTTGTATACCAAAAAGAACTGAAAACACGTGTTCAAACACAAACTTGTACAGAGTTAATCATAACAGCACTAGGAACAACAGCTGAAAGGTGGAAACAACCCAGATATCCATCAGGATGAATGGACAAGTAAATACAATGGAGTTTATTTGGCCATAAAGAAAAATGAAGTACTAATACATGCTACAAGATGGATGAGCCTCGTACATATTATGCTGAAAGAAGCAAGACATAAAAGGTCCCATGTTGTGTGATTCCTTTTATATGAAATATTCAAAATGTGTAAATCTATCCAGAAAGCAGATTAATGATGGTTAGAGAGTGAAAAGGGGGAGTAGAAAGCGATGGCTTGCTGAGTAAGATGTTTTCTTTTGGGATGATGAAAATCTTCTGGAACTAGTTACTAGTAAAGGTTTCACAACATGGTGTTACTAATGGTAAATAATGTTATGTATATTTTACCACAATTTTTAAAAAGCTTCATAAGATACATTACACATTATTTTTCAAAAAATGTAACAATACACATTACTAGGATTAAAATTCTGGATTAATATGCATCCCAAAGAAGATTTTTTTCAGTGTATTTGCAAATAAATGAATTTTGAAAATCCAGTGAAAAAAGCTCTTTAGATCTTAATTCCCATCTGAAGAGAGAATGAGAAACAGTGACAAATGTAAGGAAGAAGTTTGATTGAGAGCTCGTTCCCTATGCTTGATTCATAACAGGCATTTCATAGATGTTTGGTGAATCCGAAAAAATACATTTTCATACACTCTGTATATCACTGTAGATTACTGATAATACCTTAACTCTTACTAAGAAACAAACATTAAATAAAATAGCCATTTTATTGTGACTCAGTTATAAATCCCCAAGTAATATATTTATTGTATTTTATTTTGTAGCTGGAGTTTTTAAAATCCCATGAAAAATTTAAATCCTACTTTTCGTATTTTCTCCCTCTCAATCTCAGGAACTTCTGTAGATTTCTAAGAATGAACCAACTCTTTCACTGAAGCCTCTGTCCTCTTAAGACCTACAAAAGTACCACGTTTGTGTCATATCTTCTGGGCCTGAGCCATTCTGGTATCAGGTAAAGAAACCCTGAGGAACTGCAGTGTGGATGGTGTGAGCGCTCGCATCATGACTAGACCTTACTTGCCCCTCATGCCCTTCACTCTGAGGGATTACTTCCTCTGGGCTCATGAGATGCAAAACCATGGAAGCTTAGGAAACAAATTTAGTGCCCTGGATCTTTGCCCAGGCTGATGTTCCAACTGATGACATTTCTTTGTGAATAATAAACAATTAAATTTTAGCTATTTTATTTATGTAAGGGTTTTGTGTCTGAAAAATAACAAACTTTGGTCCAGCAGGCAAATGATGACTTAATTGCATTCTGTTATGATTATGTGACAGTGCACTCAATGTTTCTGTTATTCTCACAACATTCTAAAACTTGTCAGGTGGTTTAATATCTTTTTTTCTGAATAGATTTTACTCAGAAAAGTTCTATAGCCACTTTTGTTTTGTTTTTTGAAACAGGGTCTCACTATGTATTTCAGGCTGGATTTGAACTCACTGTGTAGCCCAGGTTGGCCTCGAACTCACTGTGATCCTCTTGCCTCATCCTCCCAAGTGCTGGGATTACAGGGGTGCACCCCCAGCCCGCCTGGCACCATGTTTTACAATAGTCAAAACATTCTACTTGAAATTAATAACGCAACTAAATTTCAAAAACCATTTCCTTTAAAGTTACGTATCTTTATAAATCTATAATATAAACTGAGCTCAAAACAAGATGGAGTAAATTTTGCAGAAGGAAAGATGTTCTGGCTTGGCAGTAGCTGGAGCAATGAGGTAAGGGAGCAGTTGTTCAAAAAGCTGTCTCTGTACAGCAATAAGAACAGCTGTGCTATGTGAGAATTTCAAAGGGGAAATAACCCTGGGTAATAAATTTGGCAAAAGCTGACCTACTTCTTTGTCTGATTCTATGTCAGAAACTCAGTAGCAAAGCTACAGAGAAGGACAAGGGAAGTGAGTAAATACAACAGAGAATTCCTGTATCTCGGAAACTTTATGATCAATAAGGCATTGAGCAAAACAGTAAGGAGACTAAAATCTTATACATTAATAGATCATAAAGCAAAGGAAAGGAGAGAATGTTAGTTCTTTCAGGGCACATACTGCTGTGTATTTTTGTATCTCCTGCAGCACTCAGCACTTCACTGTTCTACCTGCCCATAATAAGCTCTCAGCAGTCTGTTGAATGTAAATATGTAGTAGATTTGGTCTTTAAGGTGAATTACCTCAAGGTGGTGGAAGGTGGGTTTATAGTGGCACGAATTCTGAAACACAGAGCAAAACTAATTCATGAGGTTGCACATGGAGGCGAAAGCAGATTAGGAGAGGGACAGAAAGCAAGAGCGTAAAGTGGGAAAGTCAGACCTGATCCGGAAGTAAAGAGCACTTCAGCACGACTGCCAGGTACTTTATGCCAGGTTAATTTATTGTTTACAACTTAAGTTTATTGTTACAGTAAATACTGTACTTTATTGCTTCAAATTAAGGTTGCCAGTCATCCCATCTATGTATGCATGGCTCCAAAATACATGGCGACATTGCAGATGGTCCTAATTACTGCCAGAGATACAGCCAGCAGGCAGGACCCCATTCACTCAGGCTGCCTGCTCTTCTCTTCTGATCTTACTGAAGCAACCATTTGAGCCATTTGCAACCAAAGTATTTTAACACATTCGTCTTATTTTCTTTGTCCCAGCAATATTACCACAAATCTTCAAATGAAGTAACATTTTTATCAATATTTGGATGGTGGGGAAATTAGTTCCTCTGTGTTAAGTAAAGAATAAGAAACAAAAAGAAAAGAATAAGGACAGTAATATATATATATATATATATATAGTCATTACAAAACTGTAGATGATTGTTCAGGTCCCGTCAGGGGTCCAGTATTACAAAATATAGGTTGAGTATATCTTTCTTGTAGCCCAGTCCAACAACTATGACATCGCTGGATATCAGTCCCAGGCAAATTCCAGAATGCTACAGAGTTCCCACCTCATTATCTCAACAACATAGTACAGTGATTCTCAACCATGGCATTGTGATAGGAATACCTGAAGACTTCCAAAGCACAAAAATGCCCAGACAGTACTCCACGTGTGACATGTTGGAATGTCAAACCCAGCCAGACCAGGGTATTCTAATGTGGAGAGACTTAAGAACTATGACCTAACCCCATGCCACAGAATAGTAGCTTATGTTCCTCTCAGATTGTGACACTGACTTATTTACCAATTTTTTTTTTTTTTTTTTTTTGGCGGCACCGGGGATTGAACTCACAACCTCGCGCCTACCAGACAGGCACTTAAGCCTCTGAGCCAAATTCCTGGCCCTAGTTTTTCTGAGGGAGGGTCGCACTATGTAGCTCAGGCTGGCCTTGTGCTCACATTGTAGCCCAAGCCGGAGGCAAACTCACAACGCTCCTCCTACCTCAGCCTCCCGAGTGCTGGGATTAAAGGTGTGTGCCACCACGCCCGGCTTATTTACCAATTTCTTGAAATCAAAATCTATGTTATTCCAACAGCAAACTTTTCAAATACTCCCAAGCACTTTCAGGAGAGTCATTTGTTCACATAATCATTCTTACCTGCACAAGTTCCCTGCAGATCACTACTGCTTTGTTAAGCATGTGCAAGAAACGTACTTTAATAACATGCCTTTGTGTGTGTGTGTGTGGCACTGGAGATCAAACTCACAACCTCCTGCCTGCCAGAAGCCACTGAGACAAACTCCCGACTCTACTTTTTTGAGGCAGGGTCACACTATGTAGCTCAGGCCAGCCTTGCGCTTGCGTTGTAGCCCAAGCTGCCCTCGAACTTACAACGCTCCTCCTACTTCAGCCTCTCAAGTGCTGGTATTAAAGGTGTGCGCCACTGCGCCCAGCTTAATAACATACTTTAATTTATTTAAAACACCATACTATTTAATCATGTCCACAAATTTAAATGAGCTTTTCTTAAGTTATACCAAATCACTGAAGTTGAAAAATGTCAGTATTTTTGTAGAATAAATACAATGTTTTATCAAAGATACTTAAGAAGGTACTTATGATTGCCTATAATGAGAAGTAGATTCTAAAAACGTGAGAGGAAGCAAACTGGCAGAGTAGCAATCAGCAGTAAAATGCAGCCTCTTCAAGACCCAGAATCCAGACACCTGAAAAATAAAAATGTGGGGAAAAAAAATTAGCTCTCTAGGGGTCTTGAGGGAAATGAAAGGAAAATTAGAAGCTACAGAGAAGTTGGAGAAATGGTCTCCAATGCATGGGAAAAAAATGAACCAGTCTGGAAGCATAGCCCAGTTCCCAAGGAGGACAACCTGTCTCAGCAGACGCGAGGTAAGCCCCCAGGGTTGGGAGCTCCAGGGAAAATCAGTGGATTGGGCCAGCAGAGGTAACCCCAAGAAGAGACTGCAAATACAGTATGGGGTTTTACTCCAAAAGTGATTCCTTTCACACAGCAACAGTTGAAGAAGAAATCCAGTGCTACACTGGCCATATTGCAGAGAGCTTAGTTAGATGCCATTTTAGGAAGGAACTATTTAATACTGAGTCTCAGGCCAAATAATAACTTCAAGATTTCTAGTGTTACCCTTCCACAGTGACTGAGTGAGAGACACCCACAAGAGACAGCCACAGAGAGAGGATGGACCAGACATAGATCGCCTGAAAAACTGAAGCTCAGGTCAGCAGGGACACAATGCCCCGCCTTCCATGATGAGAAGCCAGGTCTGACTTGTGTGGCCCTCAGAATTAGCTGGATGCAAAAGTGCTGGCATAAAGTACTGCAACTGCTTGAACACTTGCCCTGCTGTCTATATCTGGCATAGATTCAAGGTCTGATTTTTTTTTCTCATCTTCCAGTGTGAGCAAGGACACATGTTGTCTTGAACAGTTACTGTAGCTTCAGGTAAATGCATGGAGGGTCCTACAAAATAGGGCAGAATCTTACAAACCCACAGGCTATAAATACAGGCAGAGAAACCCATGATTTTTTGGATTCTAAACTGATGTTCCTGGTAAGAAGCCACTCATTCAAATATACAGAGCAAAATTTTTTGACTCAGTTTTTTTGTTTTTTCTTTTTTCTTCTCTTTCTTCTTCACTGCTTTTGGAGCTCTGGGTGATTTTCCTTTTTTCTTTCTCTTCTCCTTTTTATGTTTTCTTTTTTTAATATTCACAAACACTACTGGATATAAAAGTCCAAATAAACATGAACAAAATTATATTGAGGTTTCTCAGTACTATCACAAATAGATCAACTAGGCAAAAAAGAAATCAACAAAGAAATACCACAGTTGAGCCAGCTGTGGTGGCACACACCTGTAATCCCAGCACTTGGGAGACTGAGGCAGAAGTCTTGCCATGAGTTCAGTGCCAGCCTGAGCTACATAGTGAGTTCAAGAACAGCCTGAACTACAGAGTGACAGTGAGACCCTGTTTTAAAAAAACAAAAACAAAAAACAAAACAAAAAAAAGGAACAAATTTTCCCAGTTGAATTAAACCTTCACACAAATGGAGTTAATAGATATCTATAGTGATTCACTCAATAACGAAACACACACTTCTCAGCAGCACATGGGACTTTCTCCAAAACAGACCACAGGTTAACCAACAAAGCATGCTTGAATAAATGCCAAAGAATCAAAATTATCCCATGTATATTATCAGATCATACTGCAAAGAAACTAAAATTCAATAGCAAAAGAAACCACAGAAATTATACAAAGACATGAAAATTAAACAAAACATACTTTTTTTGGTTTTTTTGCGGGGGGGAGGTTTTTGTTGCTTTCTTGTGTTTTGTTTAGTTTTGAGTTTTTGAGATGTGATCTTGCTATGTAGTTCAGGCTGGCCTTGAACTTGCTATATAGCCCAGGTTGGCCTTCAACTTACAGCAATTCTCCAGCTTCAGTCTCCAAAGTGTTGGGATTGCAGGTATGAACCATCATACCCAGCTTAAATAACACACTTAGTGAGTCACAAAAGAAGTCAAAGAAGAAATTAGTTCCCAGAATCAAACGAAAATACAGTATAACATACCAGAACCTATGGAACAATGAAAGTAGTCCTAGTGGAGAATTTATAGCTGTGAGTGCCCACATCAGAAAAATAAAGAGAGCCTGAATAAATAACCTAATGATGCAACTCAAGGTCCAAATCCAAAGCTAGCACAAGGAAGGAAATTATGAAGATCATAAGAGAAATTAATGAAATTGAGACTAAAATGAATAATACAAAGAATCAATGAATTGAAGAGCTAGTCCTTTAAAAGAATAAACAAAATAGACAAGCCCTTAGTCAGTCTTACCAAAAAAATAAAAAGGAAAAAGACACAAATAATGCAATTAGAAATGAAAAAGGTGACTTTGTATCTAACTATGCTACTGAATTCAGTTATTAAATCTAGAAGTCTTTTGGTAGAGTTTTTGGAGTCTTCTATATAGAGTATCATGTCATCCACAAATAATGATGTACCTTCTTCCTTTTCTATGCTTATTCCTTTTTCTTCTTTCTCTTGTCTAGTTGCTGTGGCTAATATTTCCAGAACTATATTGAATAAGAGTGATGATAGTGGATATTCCTGTCTTTTAACTGATTTGGAGTGAAACTTTTCGGTTTTCATCCATTTAGTGTGATGCTGGCTATTCCAATTTCCTATAGCTTTTTTTTTTTAATATCATGAATGGGTGTTAGACTTTGTCAAGTGCTATTTCTGCATCTGTTGAGATGATCATATGGTTTATGTCCTTGTTTCTGTTAATATGCTGCTTTACATTTGTTGATTTGAGCATGTAGAACCATCCTTGCATGTTTGGCATGAATCCTACTTGGTCATGGTGCAAAATCTTGATGGTTTGTTGCATTCTGTTTGCCAGTATCTTATTGAGAATCTTTGTGTCTATGTTCATTCAGGAGATTGGCCTCTAGTTCTCTTTTTTGGTTGGATCCTTCTCTGGTTTTGGTATCAGGGAAATTCTTGCTTCCAGGAGTGAATTAGGGAGTATTGCCTCCCTTTCAATTTCATCAAAGAGTTTGACATGTAGCAGCACTAGGTCTTCTCTAAAATTTTTATATAATTCAGCAGTAAATCCATCAAGACCTAGGCATTTCTTTGTTGGTAGGTTTTTAATTATATCTTTGATTTCATTGACTGATATTAGTTTACTTAGAATTTTTGTATCTTCTTGATCCAGCTTTGGTAATTCTTATGTATCTAGGAATCTGTCCATTTTTTCTGTGTTTTCCATTTTAGAATACAGGTTCTTGAAGTAAGTATTGATGATCTTCTGTATTTCTGCAGTGTCTGTTGTGACTTCACCCTTTTCATTCCTAATTGCATGAATTTTAGTCTTTACAAAGTCAATGCTCAAAAATCAATAGCCTTCATGTGCACCACTGAGAGAACAATTAAGGAAAAATCACCTTTCACAATAGCATCCAAAAAAATGAAATGCTTAAAAAATCAATCTAATGAAGGAAGTAAAAGAACTTTACATTGAAAACTACAGCACTCTGAAAAAGAAGATCAAAGAAGATATCAGAAAATGAAAAGATAGCCCTTGTCCTTGGGTAAAAAGAACCCATATCATGAAAATGGCCAAACATCCAAAATTATTATACAGACTTAATGCAATCCTGATAAAAAAAAAATACCAATAGCATATTTCACAAAATTAAAAAAAACAACCCTAAAATTTATTTGGAACCAAAGAGACCTAGAATAGCAAAACAACTCTGGGCAACAAAGGCAAAGCAGGAGCATCACAGTCCCTGATATGAAATTATACTACAAAGCTACTGTGACAAAAACAACATGGGGAAGCCAGGCATGGTGTCACACACCTTTAATCTCAGCACTTGGGAGGCTGAGGCAGGAAGATCATTATGAGTTTGAGACCAGCCTGGGCTACAAAGTGAGTTCAAGGCCAGGCTGAACTGAATAGTGAGACCCTGTCTCGAAAAATAGGGCCAGGGATTTAGCTCACTGGTTTAAATACTTGCCTGGCAGGCACAAGGTTGTGAGTTCGATCCCTGGTCCAAAAAAAAAAAAAAAATCATGGGGAGCCAGCCCAGCCCTCATGTGTACACAGGTCACTGTCAGGACTCTCACGTGGGTAATCAGCATGTGCACAGAGAAGTAGCCAACCCAGCCCCTGCATGCATGCAGGCCACCATCAGGACTCTCCCACAGGTAGCCAAAATGGGCAGGGAGGAGAAGCAGCCAGCCTCACCCCTACAAGTTGGCCGTCCACAATCGCTTTCAGGGACCTATAGCCAGTGTGAACTGGGAGAACCAGCCAGTCACACCTTGGAGAAGCCGCAAGTGTCTGGAGAAGCCTGCCCCACACACCACCACCTCCCCGGGAACTGGGGTTAGGAGAAACCCAGGTGCCTGACCCATCCCCCTACATCTTGGTCAGGTAGCCAATGTGGGAAGCCTCTGGGACCCCACAACCCGCTCATCCTGAGGAACCCAGGAAAATGTCAAGATGAAGGGTCAAAAGGCAATCTCTGACCTCCAGCCCAAATAGAACAAGTCCAGGAGACATGGACATGAAAGAAAGTGAAAGTCACACACCTGAAATCTCTGGGATGATGACAACCAAAATAAAGAAAATACTTCATGGGGCTGTAAAAAAAAATCATGACCACCAAACCAACCTTACAAAGAATACTGAAGTATATTCTAGAAAGAGATAAAAATGACCACAGTTCCAGAAACAGCAGAGGAATGGGATCACCAAGTGGGGTAGACAGTTGAATGGAGGGGACAAGTAGGGGGCCAGTAGCAGGAAAAAAGCACAGAAGAGAGGTACCAGTGCATGTTGGGTGCAACCATTAATGTAGATGGCCTCTATTCACCAATAAAAATAAACACAGGCAGAGTGGATCAAGAAACAAGATCCATCAATATGTAGTATACAAGAAACACATAAACTCCAAAGGAAATTCATAGACTGAAAGTCAAAGGAGAGAAAACAATGTTCCATGAGACAGGGAACCAGAAAAAAGCAGGTGTAGCTTGCCCATCAGCCACAGAATGGATAAGAAAAATACAGCATTTTTATATAATGGTTTTTATTTATATTTATATATTTTTTTTAATTTAAGAGAAAAAAAGACACATATAAGAAAGACAAAAAGCAAAAGAGACAAACGACTAGAGTGAATGCACAACAGTAACATTTCAGGTTTACAAAACAGGATGATAGAAACTTGACAAAGGTTGCAATACTGTGTATCATTATCTTCAAAATGGTTGTTTACATTAACAGATATAGACATGTAAAATTGAGATCATGAGTATTAACTGTTCTTTCTCAATATCTAATACATTCAGCAGTATGATTGTTTTAGTTATCTTACATATACATGTATACAGATTTATATCTTTTCCTTTTCCCTTCCCTCTTTCTCCCTTTTCCCTTCCCAATTACTTTTGCTCTTGGAGTTGTTTTTTACCCTTACATAGTATTTATTGTAGATTTTGGATCATATTTTTTTTCAGTTTCTTACACTAGGGAGACAAAACGGTATTTACACAGGTGGGTTGGATTTATCTCACTTATGAGTATGGTCTCAAGTCATGTCCATTTACTTATAAAAGTATCAGTGCAATCTTTCTTAACAGCTGAGTAGTACTCCATGGTATAAAAATACCACATCTTTTTTATACAATCAAAGACTGGATAAAAAAGGTGTGGTATTTTTATATAATGGAAAGCTACTCAGCTATAAAGAAGGATAGTCATAAGGCTCTTGTAGGTAAACAGATGCAACTTGTGATTATGCTCTTTGGTGAAATAGTTTGGACTCACATAGGTGAACATCATGTTGTCTGCCTAGTGTAAAAAACTGAAGGAGTTAGTGGGATCCAAAATGTACAATAGATATTGTGAAAGTGAAAGGGGAGGAAATGTCTAAAAAGGGAAGGTGGTAGCCATTGTTCATTCTCTGTTATCTTGTTTTAAAGTCCTGTGTCATTTTCATTGTTTTGATTGGTTTTATTCTGTTTTGTTTGGTTTGATTTTATTATATTTCATGGCATGGGCAGCTATTTTGAAGATAACAAGATATATTATGAGCCATTGTTGATTTCCTATCATCTTGTTTTGAAGTCCTGTATCACTTTCACTGTTTTGTTTTGATTGGCTTTATTCTGTTTTATTTCGTTTGATTTTATTCTCTTAAAAATAAATTCTAAAAAAATATGGTACTGGCAAAAAAAAAAAAAAAAAAAAAAAAAAAAAAAAAAAAAAAAAAAAAAAAAAAAAAAAAAAAAAAAAAAAAAAAAAAAAAAAAAAAAAAAAAAAAAAAAACAAAAAACAGAAAACAGACCCAAGAATCAATAGAACAGAATAGAAGATGCAGAAACAACTCCAAACACATTTAGCCATCTTGTCTTTGACAAAGAGCTCAAACATTTTCACTGGAAGAAAGATAGCCTCTTCAATAAATGGTGCTGGAAAAAATGACTTCCCACATGCCAAAGATTAAACCTAGAGCCATATATCTCACCATGTGCTAACATAAAATCAAAATGGATCAAATATCTAAATATTAAAGCAGAAACACTAAGTCTGCTGTAAGATAGAATAGGTAGAACTCTTGAATACATTGATGTAGGCAAACACATTATGAACAAAACTCTGACTGCAAAAGAAATAGTGCAAAGAATCAACAACTGGGATCTCATCTTATTAAAAAGCTTTTGCACATCAAAAGAAACCACCAACAGAGTAAAGAGACAGAGTAGGAAAAATTTTTGCCAGCTGTTCCTTACACAAACAACTTATATCTAAAATATATAAAGAAATCAGAAAAAAAATCCAGACTTCCCGAATTTAAAGACCCAATCCAAAAATGGGCATCTAAAA
>RJWM01020983.1:0-36056 GCA_004363535.1 Dasyprocta punctata
TAAACTGAGGAAGGGGCCAGGTCTAGTGGTACATGCCCTGTAATCCCAGCACTCGGGGAGGCTGAGGCAGGATCCTAAGTTCCAGCCCAGCCTGGGTGACCTAGTGACTTAATGGGTCTGTCAAAATTTTTAAAAAGTGGCTGGGGAAGTAGCTCAGTGTGAAGGTGCTGAGTCCACCCCTAGTAATGAGGGGAGGGGGGAGCAAAATACTTAAACATGCTTAGCGTGCTTATATCCAGGCACTTACTTGTGTCAAGATAGGGGCAGATCCCAAGTTTGAGGCCAGCCTGGATCCTGTCTCAAAAAAAAAAAAGGAAAATATTGTTATCTAAAGTAGATTTAAAGTTATATTTAACTCACCTGCCTGGCAGGTGCAAGGTTGTGAGTTCAATCCCCAGTACCAAAAAAAAAAAAAAATTATACGTAACAAAGTTGCTTATACCTAACAAAAAGGCAGCACAGAAACTAACATATGTGACAGTTACCTTTTGTGGCATTTTGATCTTGTTTGAAGTCAGAAAACATCAGAACATGTGTCTTGATTCTTGACCAGCCCTTTCTCTCTGAGTAGTACAGATTTATATTTGCTTCTGTTACTGCCTTGTCATATTTGAGTAGAGATTTAAAATTTGCAGAATCAGCTGGTTGTGGTGGTGCATGCCTGTAATTCCAGCACTCAGGAGGCTGAGACAGGAGGAACACCATGAATTTGAGGCCAGCCTGGGCTACACAGTGAGTTCAAGGCCAACCTGAACTGCATAGCAAGACCCTGTCTCAAAAAAGAATCCAAAAAGAAAAAATTTTGCAGAGTCCTTTCATAGCTGTTATTTTACTTAATTCTGACAGCAGCCCAGGAGGTAGGTGTCACTTTCTTTTTTTCTAAAGATGGTGAAATGCCAGAACTTGTTATATGGGATTTTCCAGATAACAGAAGGGCTTCTGAAGAGTCCACAGATCTCTAAGTAAATAAAATGTGGCCAATTTCACTTTCTTTTTATTTTCCTGACTAGATTCTTTATTAAGTTATGTAAGTCACAAAACTGGATTCTGAAAGATTCAGATGAACATTTAAAAATATAGGTGTACTGCCTATAATCCCAGCATTCAGGAGACTGAGGCAGGAAGATTGCCACAAGAACAAGACCAGCCAGTGATTTTTAAGGCCAGCCTGATCTATGAAGTGAGACCTGGTCTCAAAAAAAAAAAAAGCACCCAAAAGCTATCTATACCTGTTTAATAGAACACAGCGTAAAAAATTATACTCCCTCAGAGCTAAGACTACTTTTATGAGAATATATCCTTTTTATTTAAAAAAAAATTTAGTACATGGATGTGCAATACATAGTGATTATTTTCACGGTGGAGAGTTGGTCCATGCACATAACACACAGTCATTCTTTTTACTTCCCTGTAGAATATGGCATTTTTTAAACAATTTTTTCTCTGTAATGTGGGTTGTGAAGTTGGTATGGGGTTATGAAGAAAGCTTCAGAGATTTTTTAAAATATTATTTACATTTCTGGAAAAAGTACACTATAAGTATATTTTAATAACTGAATCTGTATGTATTTAGTTAAAAGCCAGTATTGGAAACAGGACTTAAAAATAAGTAATTGTTCATTTTACCTCTCCACCTCAGGTTTATGTTTACTGGTAACAAAGGACCATTTTGGTTTTTATTTTTTCATTCATCTTATGGTAAAGCATCATTGACTTCTGCAGCTTATCATAACTATATGTAACATAAGCTCTAGGTTGTAAAAATGGACTCAGCTCTGGGGGTTGTAATATTAGTGTCTGTGTGAGAGGATGGTTTGCCTTGTACCTTTGCTCAGGCATCTAACAGAGAAAACTTCTTGTGGCGGTAGTTTTGGTTTATAAGTTTTAGATGAATTAATGTGATAGTTATGTAGTTTGGGTTTAATTTACCACTGCACCAAAAGCTTTGGTTCCTTTGAAGCTCTCTGGAAGTCTGTCCAGTGGCTGTATGTTTTCCTAACACTTTTTCAGTGGACAGTGTTAAAGCAGAAGGAACCACTGATTGTTGGGATTGTTCCCTACCTAGTTCAGTTCAAAATGGAGATCATAGCTGTATATGGTTAGCTGCGCGGTGTCGCAGCAGAGTCAGAGGCGTTCACGCCCCTGCTCGCTGTGTGGTCGGCTGGTGCTCGGGGACGTGTCATTAAGCTGTGTCCCTCAGGTGCAGCACAGAGGGTCCACAGTCAGCAGACGCAGCATTGATGTCCGCTGCAGGGTCCACAGCACGGAGTCCAGGGGGCTGAGCACCAGCCTGGCTTAACCTCGTGTGTGTGTGTGTGTGTGTGTGTGTCCATCCGTGGGCTGGCTCTTGCCCAGTACTGGCGACAACAGGCCCCAGCACCCTTCATTTTGAAAGTAGTCACCAAGGCTTATGCCCACAGGTTAGTCATTTGCAGTTACCTACAGAGAAATATTCCAGCATCTGAAAAATCATTTCTAGTGTGACTCCACCAGGCCTTTGGTACTTTGCCCACTCACTCATTCATTCATGCATTGATTTAGAGATAGGATCTTGCTGTGTAATTCAGACTGGCCTGCTGTGTAATTCAGACTGGCCTGGGGCTCTGTAGCCCAAGCTGGCCTCAAACTCCTGAGCTGAAGGGAGTCTCCTGCCTCAGCCTTCCAAGTAGCTGGGCCAGTAGGCACCACCATGAGCAGTACATTGTCTTCTGAACACAGATGTCTCCTGTACTTGGAGAGCTGTCACTTGTCACGTGTGTTCCCTGTGGGCCATGTGGCTGTCTGTCTTTATCTACTTTTATATAGAGGATGTTACTAGAATCTGCCTAGATGTTTCTTCCTGGTGTGATTACCACATAATGCTGTTCCTCAGCCTTTTGATTGGCTTTAAAAAGAGACCTTTTGTCCCACCAAATCTTGAAATTGTATTGGCTGCCTGGTGTTGCCACATGGGGAATCAGGGTCCCTCTTCAAAGCCGATTCTGAAGAGGAACGTTTTCCAAGGGGCATGTCAGCTCCCAAATTTCTGGAGCTTGTCTGTCTTTTCATAATCTCCCTTTCCATCCGCCCATCAACTTGCAAATCAAGTGGGAAGGATAGCAGTTCTTGCTGTTTACCTACTATTTTTCTAACTCCAGTCATAAATGTGCTGTTGAGCTTTGAAAGTGACCATTTGCCAAGCGAGTTTTCACTTCAGCATGTATGTGAGTGATTAGGATGAGGAGTGTTACGAGCTCCCAGAGGGAAGCAGGAAGTCCTTCGTGTGTGCACAGGCAGAACCGTCCTTCAGCCCCTTCCGGTTGTTCCTGAGGATCAGGCCTCTTACGACAAATCAGGCTGTTAGCCTCAGCCTCTGCAGCCTTAGTTTAACGCCCTCAGCTAGTCGGTGATCATGCTGCATCGTGACGAGAACTTTTCAGTTGCTTTTTTGTTTTCATCCTTTTATTTCTTCCTCGCTTTTTTTTTCTTTCTTTTCTTTTTTAAAAGTAGAAATAGTAACTACTTCCCTAAACAATACTTCTGAAGATACCACTTACTTAAAAAAAAATCTGCCAGTTGTGGTGTCACGCACCATAATCCCAGCACTTGGGAGGCTGAGGCAGGAGGTCCCCATGAATTCGAGGTTAGCCTTGACTACATAGTGAGTTCAAGGCCACCCTGATTACATAGTAAGACCTTGTCTCAGAAAAAAAGCCTTATAGGACAAAAGAGTAATAGTTTCTTAAGGTTAAAATATGAAGTAGATTTGTTTTTTAATATTCAAACAATCATAAATGCAAAAACTACCTTTTTGTTGGATTGCATGCAATTTTTTGAGAAAACAATAAATATAGGGTAAAATATTAATGCCAGGGTTTGGTTACACAGTTGAGTTTCAGGATTTGTTGTAGGCCTTGCCTTTCCCATCTTTCCCGCTTAGGTGATGTCCTCACTCATGGTGACCCCATCCTCTGTCCTCGAGGCCTCGTCCTGCCCTTCAGTCCCCGGTGCCCTGGCCGTCGTCTTTGTCTCCTTTGCAGTCTTCCTCCTCTCTCACTGTGGCTGTTGGAATATTCAGGGCACAGAGTTTTTCTGTTTTCTCTCCCTCAGTGCTGTCATTCATGCCGGTTCCTCCAAACATTTCTCTGCCTGCCCCTCTTTACACACACGCCGCCAGCCCATCGCTTTACACTGAGATGTGCATTTGTGTGCTCTCATAGTCAAACCTTCCTCGAGAATTTCTTGCGCTTCTGTAGCTTTGTTGAAGTATAGTTGGTATAGAGCACCCGCCCATACACACAATTGGATTAACTTCGGTATATGTGTAACCACGTGAAGACAGCCCCTCCGCTGCCCCAGCAGGGACCCAGCCCTCTGCTCCTGGCCCCCTTCAGTCACAGATTTACTTTCTGTCACTGTGAATTAGTTTGCATTCTTGTAGAAATTTTATGTAAGTCAGATCATGTAATATGCTCTGGGAGAGAGTCTACTTCTTTGACTCAATGTAATTTTTCTGAATTTCATCCTTCTTGTCTCTCGGTGGTTTGTGTATTCCTCTTCACTGCTGGATGGTATTCTTTGGTGTGGATATGTAACAGGTTTCAAATCCATTCTATTGGTAGGGATTTGAGTTATTTCTAGTTTTTGGCTATTAGAGTTTGATTAGGTTCATTTTGTCAATTTTCTTCTTTTATAATTTAGGCTTTTGGTATCCTGTTAGATATTGTATACAGTTCATGTGTGGATATATGCTTTCATTTTTCTTAAGTGGATTCCTAGGATAGAATGGATCAGTAATACAGCAGATTTATGTTTAACTTTATCTTAATTGCTAAACCGTTTTTATTTTTAAAATTTTTATTTTTTGCTAAGCCATTTTTATTTTTTTCTGTATATATAGTATAATATCCACTTTATTATTTCTTTCCCAAGACACAGTTTTCTTCAGTACAGTCACATATGTGCTGCCACGCATAGTAACATACGGCTCTTTTCAGTCCATTGGACCCAGCTCCTCACGTGGGCTCTGGTGGTGGTCTCGAGGTGGCACCAGCAGGTCTGACTCGGGGAGGAGGTGTTCGGTTCTTCCGGGCTTCACCAGGTCCATTCCTGGCCGCTTATTTTGCTGTGAATGGCACAAGTCACACAGTGAGACAGCTTCACATAGAGCTTGGGAAGGACATAACCACTGAAGACCCTCGCTTTGGAAACGTCCCTGACGGCGGCGGCAGCGGCCTCTACAGTGTTTCGAATGTGGAGCTTCTTAATGGCCTTATCCTTGGGTATGCACCGGGGGCAGTTTGTGCAGCGAATAGGCTGCCCGTGACTGCTGCCCTTTTCAGCACGACCGTTGTTCCTTCTTTTTTTTGTCATCCTGGAAAGGAGGACCTGAAAGAGCCTGAGCCATTTTTAAAGCAGTTGCACTATTTACATTCGCACCAGCACTGTGTGAGTTCTGGTTCTTTCAGATGCACCTCTAACAATTGGCATGATCAGTTTTATTTTTTAAATTTTAGCTGTTCTAATAGGTTATTATATAGAAATATAATTAATTTTGTATATTGGCCTTTTATCCTGTTATTTTACTTAATTCACTTATTAATTCTGACGACCTTTTCTGTATCACTGTAGGATATTCCACAGGCACGTCCGCTGTGGACAAAGACAGTTTCACTTTTTCATTGTTCTCGGTGCCTTTTCTGTCTTCCCTGCAGAAATTTTAGTGATAACTGAAACTGCCTCCTTCCTCAGTTTAAGGGGAAACATTTAGTCCTTCGCCACTAATTGTGAAGCCAGTTGTGAGTCTTTCGTAGTTGCCCTTTGTCACCAAGTGCTGTGACTTTTTACCGTTCCTGTGGTGACCACTGTACTGTGTATGTCCCGTCTCATCTTCTCCACTGGCATCTCTTCCTGTATTTACCCAGCTGCTCCTGGACAGGTTCACTGGGAATTGTGTGAGGTGTCACAGACCTGAGTCCTCCCTGTGCCCCAGCCTCCCGCTCGCTTGGTGAGCGGCGTTTCCCGTCTCATCGGGGCGACCCCTGGGACGACCTCTTCCTCTCCTCCCCGCACCTCCCTGTGCAGGGTCAGCAGATCCTGCTCTCTCTGCGTTTATAAAAGCCATGGCCCCACTCAGCCACCTGCACCTTGCCTCGCTTGCTGCCCGCTAACCCCAGTCTGTTTCTGTCCCATGCTCAGCATGCAAGTACCGTCATTCTTTAAAACTACTTTCTACCTGTAAAGACAGTTTTTTTAATTTAATTTTTATTAGCACATGAATATATAGTTTTAAGGCGCAGAAACAGCAAATTATTTACTTTGTTTCAGAGAAATATTTCTTAGTGTTTCTGAAAGATCAACCTGCCCTACCTATCTGGTGTTTGGTCAGTTTTCAGCATCTTCTTTTTTCTTTTTCTACCACCAGTGATTAGATGAGATTCTGTCAGTGCTGATTGCTGTGCTTTTTCAGGAGCCTGCTGGATTTCCCCCTGGTTTTACATTATTTTCATGTTAAAACCTCACATTTAAATGGAGCTGTCTGAAGCACCATGCCCTTGCCTGCTGGCTCCTTGGCTCAGCCACCCCAGAGCGGGCTGTGGATGGGATCTGGGGCCCAAAACCCTGGGGTCGGTCACCTGTCCCGGCGGGGGAGGGAACCGGGACGGGAGTCTCTGCCAGCTTTGAGTGGCTTCTGTATTGTGCACAGGACTTAGGGGAGCATTTACTTTGGTCATTGTTTCTTTCATTTTTAGTGATTCTTCATGTTTTTGACAGACTATACTGAAACAATAAAGACTTTCAAGGGTCAAGGACAAATATAAAATCTGTTAAAGGATAAATGAGAAGTTAAAAGTTAGATTATGAATTTCATGGTCAATTTTATAGGGTATATGTGAGAAAGATACTGGAGAATCTTCACATAATTGGTTTAATTTTGTAATTATTTAATATAACAGTCAGCAAGGACTATATCTGTTCAACAACATTTTGGGACAGAAGGTGTGAGATACGATTTATGTACAATAAAATCGGCACTGCCAGGAGTGTGGTGCACACCTGTAATTTCAGTACTCGGGAGGCTGAAATGGGAGGGTTGCTGCAAGATTTAGGTCAGTCTGGGCTACATAGTGAGTTCAAGACCATGCTGAACTACATAGCAAGACCCTATCTCAAAAAAAACAAAACAAACAAACAAAAAAAATCTGCACTTTGAGGTTGTATATCTTCTGAGTTTGTGCAAAAGATACAATAGTATGACAGCGGCCACATTCAAGGTAGAATATTTCTGTCACCCAGGTGGTTCCTTTACCCTCATAGAAGCTTAATCTTAGTGTTATTTAAAACAAACAAACAAACAAATGTGTGAGTAGTTACATGTCCTTGGAGATCATATTTATGGTTGGTTTTTTTTTTTTTTTTTGGAGATCATATTTAAATACAGAATAAAAATATTGAAATGGCTTTGAAGGTTGTTTGAGGAATATAACATTCTGTCATAGTTGTGATTGTGCTTATCCAGCTGTACTATTTCAGTGTGAAATTATTCAAATACCAGGAAAATTATCATTTCTGCTTAACTCCAATAAAAGGATACTTTAAAATAACATGACATCATGTTGAAATACTTTATTTTTGAATTATTACAGAAGAGAATTCCACAAGACAGAATGAGGATTTGGGAAGCCAGTTTACAGAAATTTTCATTAAGCAGCAAGAAAATGTTACTCTCCTGTTGTCTTTATTGGAGGTAAATACAGAAGCTTGATATTTTTGTCATCTTAATGAGCTTTTTTTGGTTGTCTTTTGGGGTGTTATTGGGGAAGCAACATGTATGTGGTATGATCCAAAAATACGGTGAATATTTAAATTTCTAAACAATTTATTACAGTAAAAAACACATCATACTCACCCCCTCTCCCCCAAATCCTCTCCCTTGCTTCAAGCACATTTAATGCATCAATCTTGCCTCTTTCTGAAGCACTTCCGGAAGTCTCCTTCCGGGTCTTTAGTTGTGCTGTTGTGGCTGCCCTCTTGATGTCCTGAATCAGTTAAAAATGTTTGCCTTTCGTGGTCATTTTGAGTTTGGGAGAGAGCCAGAAATAGAATGGAACCAGATCTGGTGAATAAGGTGAATGAGAACACCATCAGGTTTTTGTGAGCATTCCTTTCCATTGGATGGTATCCAGTAGCAGCATTCACCAAATCTTTGATCACAGATAAAGACATAAAAGGACTTCTAGAACCACTTCAGACAGTGGCAAGAATGATGAGATAAGCGTTTAAAGCAAGACAGGTATTTTAAGATGGGTTAACGGCAATGCGTCTTTTAGTGTAATGAAATTTTTATTTAAAAGTTCACTATATTTCAGTCATCCCTTAAATATACCTTTAAAAGTAGTGAAATTTGTGGTATCATACTTCTGCATACATACATGAGGCCCATATACATGTTTCAAAAATAGAATCTGTTAAAATACTATCTGTATCTTATCTCTGTTTTGCAAAATGCTGTTACATCCCATCACTAATATTTTAGTTAGTTTAATTTTACTATTTTTACTGCTTTTTATTTTTTAAATTAACTTTTTAAAAATTTAAGTTCCATTTTTCACTTCTAGTTTCTGATACCACTATTAGTTGAAAGAATGTTTTTCTTCAAAATGTGCATTATAAATGTTAATTATTTTAAATTCTTACATTGTAGGAGTTTGATTTCCATGTTCGTTGGCCTGGTGTGAAGCTTCTGACTTCCCTCTTAAAACAACTAGGTCCGCAGGTGCAACAAATTATTTTAGTTAGTCCCATGGGTAAGTGATTTATCGTCTTTTAGTAATCTTCTTTTTTTTTTTTTTTTTGCTATCAGGGATCAAACTCACAACCTTGCGCTTGCAGGCAGGGGCTTTATGCCACTAAGCTAAATCCCTGGTCACTTTTTGTAATCTTGGTTTAAAAATAAGAGCTATGTCCTAGACAAAGTGATTGAAACTGTGTTCTGATAAACTGTTACTTGCATCAGTGTATTTTGTGGTCTACTGGTATTTTTCTCATGGTTGTCTCTTCTAGGTGTTTCGAGACTGATGGACTTGCTAGCAGATTCCAGGGAAGTTATACGCAATGATGTGAGTTACGCTGAATGCTCCAAGGATGTGCAGGCTTTTTCTGTCTTTGTAGATAAAATCATTGTTGACCCTTATCATGACTCATAAGAAGTTAGATTTGGAAAGTTGGGTAATGCTCAATCTTTTAGACCTTTTTAGGTTATATATACAAGGCCACACTGTTCCTTTGTTTTCTGTCTACCCAGTATTTGAGGTTAGAGAAACCATTTTGCTATTGAAATTTATTACTCTACTCATTGTTCCGTAGATGACACATGCCTGCAATCCATCACTCTGGGAGGCTGGGGCAGGAGGATCACAAGTTGAGGCCCAGCCTGGCAAATGAGTGATTTAGCAAGAGCCTGTCTCAGAATATAAAAATGGGCTAGAAACCGAGTTCAGTGAGAAGGCCCTGGAGTCATTCCTCAGTCCATTAAAAACAAATCTTCCTCCTGCAAGTTTAGGCTTTCTGATCTCCTCTTCTGAAAGGTGGTATAGACATAGAACTATACCTCCAGAATTCCCTTTTCTTTCTCGAGAGCAGAGGAAACCTTCCCAGACCCCAAATGTTTGTGTAACTTTGCGAAGCAATGCCACAAAATAGTTCCAGGAATTTTCCTTAGTAATCTCTGTTTGACTACAGAGTGTGATTTGCTCTGGAGTTATTTTTCATTCTTACTTATTTTAATATTTGCATATAGGGTTGAATATTTTTATTATTACTCTTTTGGTTGCTGGGGACCCAACCCGCACCCTTGTACACGGGAGGCAAGTGCTCCACTACCGAGCTAAGCCCCGGCCCGACGTTTAGAGTGTTTCATGTTGATGTCATAGACCATACTTTGTTGCTCGACCTGCTTCCTCTGTTGTTGCCCACAGCTTGATCAAAACTGAGTCACACGGGGGCTGCGAGTGTAGCTCAGCCTGGTCTAGCATGCATGGAGCCCTGGGTTCAGTCCCCAGCACCACAGAAAAACCAGAAGTCTGTATTTTTTAGATAGAGACAGCAAATGGAAAAAATCTTCTTAAACTCTGGAGCTAGAGCAGCGATGGCTGACCTTTAAGAGCTCTTGGTGATACAGACAGCCTGTGTGGCACGCGTGCCATGGGTTTGCCACCACTGAGCTCAAGGGTCCCGCGTAGCCAGTTCAGTCTCCGTGTCTGCAGGGAGAAGCCCCGGACTACGGAACCTGAGTGACTTGCTTTTGGTAGTTGGTCTCATTCGTGTCCTTACACTTGCCCCTCTCTGCAGTTCTACCCAAAGTCATTTCACTGCTTTTAGCTTCGAACTGGGTAGTGCCAAAGCAAAAACAAAAATATTAACTTCTGCTTCATGTAGAGAATTTTTTAACATATAAAGTTTTACGATAGTTGTAGCATGCAATATTATAGACGCTGAAGTTATGTAGTAAATATAGCTCATGAGAAATACTTCTTTTTGGTGGTAGTGATGGTACTAGAAATTTAACCCAGGGTCTTTGTGCTGAGCTACATCCCTAGCCCATTTTTATATTTTACTTTGAGTCATGGTCTCACTAGTCACTCAAACTTGTGGTCCTCCTGCCTCAGCCTCTCAGAGTGCTGGGATTACAGGTATGCACCATCAAGCATAGCCATTTTTTATTCTTTAATATTTAAATACTGTAAGAATTATCTTTGTGAGGAGATGTTGATTTAGGGTCTCACTGTGTAATAGAGGCTGGCCTTGAATTTGCTATGTAGCCCAGGCCAGCCTGGAATTTGCAGTTTTTCTGCCTTGGCCTCCTGAGTGCTGGGATTATAGGCATGTACCACCACACCTGGCAAGAATTGTCTTACTATGAGCATCCATCTATTAGGACTTTTGAGTAGCTTGCCTTGGTTAATACCTTTATTATTTATTTTACTATTCAGATATAGAATTGACTTTTTTTGTACTGGGAACCAAACTCAGGGTCTTACGTGGGAGGCAAACATTCTGCCACTGTGTTGCGTCTCTAATCCATCCTCATATTATGTATATAATTACATTATCTACTGTTTTCCTTTAACTTTCCTCTCTTTTCTTTCTATTCTGGACCCTTTTTTCCCTCAGTTTTTGAGACAGATAAAATGATTGTCTATATATGTTGGTTCTCATTAATTTTATGATTAGGAATTGAGTTCTATTTTGTTATAATGTCTAGATTTTTGTTTTACATGCCTTATAGTCATATTTTCTCTGGTTTCGGTGAATCTTTTCAAGAGGATAGGGGGAGAGAAACTAACATATATTTAGAACCGAAAATATAGTAGATTCTGTGGAGTTCATTCTAGCGCTTGGTCTTTATTTGAGAACCCCACGAAGGGCTGTCCTTGCCTCCTTTGCACGCGAGTGCACTGAGAGGCAGCGTTTCTGTCGTTTGCTTGGAGTCACACAGCACACGTGCGGGGCAGTGAGGCTTCAGGGCCGCTGCGCCGGTCTCAGAGCCCCAGCCCTGTCCTCGCTGCCTCCTCCTGCCAGGGTCGCAGTTGAGCTCAGGTGGCAGTGTGGGTGGGTGACAGACCGCCTCTGCAGGCCTGCCCTGGCCTGCCTGTGCCCTGGGCCCAGACGCGAACCTGACTGCGGGAGGAAGGAGCGGGGCAGCTGCGGGGCTGGGCCATCTCAGCTCCCTGGGAGTGCTGCCCCTTCCTCTGCCCCTTCCTTCCGTGCAGCCATGGGCCTTCAGACTGACTGCTCACTCTCCCTCTTCTTCCGAAGTAGTATCTGTGCTTATTTTCATAAAATTCTCACTGTCTCTTTGACCATCATGCGTACTTACGGCTCATCAGTACTTGTTTTTACTGAAATAAGCATAAATGGGTAATAAGAAAAAAAAAAAAAGATTTTTCTAGAATGCCAAAGAAGTAGCAAAATAAACTAAATCCAGCTTAGCCAAAACTCAGAAAACTGAAAAGGCGGAGACAGATACTACTGGGAACTGTCCTGCTCTGGACATCACATCCAGCAAGTGTGAGTTTTCATTTTTCTTTTGTCTTTTGACTTGGAATCAAATTTTGGAATTGAAGGCCAAATGTTTACCTGTTAGGGTGTGGCTGTGCTCTTAGTGTTGCGCAGTAGGTGCTGGGCGTCCTGGGGAAGGATTCGTCCAGCTCCACTCACCGGGCACAGCGAGTGCCGTGTGTGATGGAGGACTGTGGGAAAACTGGTGTTTATACCCTGTGGTGAAAAGAGCACAGGATTAGGGATTGTAGATGTGGTCTCTAGGCAAGGCCCTGTGCCTTTGAGCTTTATAACTTAAAGAAGGCAAATTACTTCTCCATCCTTGTTTTCCTTATACATAAAGGAGTTGAACTTAGGAAATTGCTGCCAGTTCTAAACTTCTGTGGTTTTCGTATTAATTTTAAGGTGCCTTGTAAATGCTGTACTCCACTGGACATTGTTTTTCTTCTCTCTTAGGGCGTCTTATTACTTCAGGCACTGACGAGAAGCAATGGTGCAATTCAGAAAATAGTTGCCTTTGAAAATGCTTTCGAGAGACTGCTGGACATTATCACTGAGGAGGGGAGCAGTGACGGAGGTAGAGTGTGTGAAGAGACTGCTCGTGTGCTCACAGAATTGTTGGCTTCTGGGGCAGAAACTTGGAGGGTAAAGTGGGCACACACTTCGTCTCACTGTGGTGTGTTAGGGGTGGATTTCATCCTCCTTTTCATTTGATGTTCGTTAGGCTTCTGTAATGTAAGTTGGCATCTTTCACCACTGCTGGAAAACTCTGGCTCCACCTCTTCAAGTACTGCCATGCCACATCCTCTCTGTCTGTCTGTGGTGTGGGAGAGGGCCCCGGTCACTTTCTGGGTTGGTGGTAGAGGCTGAGTTGACGCAGAGTCACACGGTGATGTGACAGAGGGAAAAGGCTGGACGTTGCCTTCTAGAGAGCCGGGGGCATGAGCTTTCTGCTTGTCTGAGGAAGACTCATGTGAGGAGACACTCGGAGAACGTCCACTGGGACTCACAGCAGTCAGCTGCTTGGTTAGGGTGGCTATGCCCCAGCTGCCTTGATACAAAGGTAGCAGAAAATGTCAGTGTTTCACAGGTCGCGGGCTTTTCCAGGTAGTTTTGTGAATCAAGAGAACTTGGCAGATTATCTGTAGAGTGGGCAAGATGTAGACCTGTATAATCTAAGCTAGGCAGGGAAGGAAGTAAAGAAAGGAATTTTTTAAGGGGAAAAAGGCATATGGTTGATGGGTTGAAGGTCTCAGGGAAGCCTTAGAACAAATAAGGGGAGAGTGCTTTAGCCAGAGGGCTAGGAGGTTTTGGTAAAAGGTTGAGAATTGTCACTGAAGTGAGACCACAGAAGTAGGAGGGCCAGATGTCATTTGGGTTGTAGTTGACATTAAAATCAGTGAAGGTGACAGCAGGACCCAGAAAAAGAGACTGTGAGCAGGAAGACAGTGATGTTTTCAGTGAAAGAAGCGCGGCGACTGCAGATCAGTTCTGTGACTGTGATGCTAGGAGCTGGCCCGGCCAGGTCGCCCTGGCCTCCTGGAAGTACGAGTTCATCAGGAGCCACGAGAGCAGAGGCCCGGCGTCCCCCCACTGAGGCTCAGGCGGCCGAGAGCGGCTGCCCGTACCCGGGCCGCCCCCAGGGTGAAGGAGGGCGCTAGAGACAAGGAGCGTGCAGCGGGGGATCTTCACCCGTGTGTGAGGATTTCAGGCAGAGATGAAATGGAGTGAAAGCGGGAGCGCACAGACGGCCAGAGGGGTGGACATTCTGGGAGGTGGTCGAGGGTTTTACAGCAGCGTGGTATTAACTGACTTCAGGATTGTTCCGACAGAGAGCAGCGGTTCTCGGTCAGTGACGGGGACCTGCAGGGCTTTAAGAGTTGCCCCGGGCGCCCTGGAGTGAAGGCCTGCCAGTCGGAATGCGGACTTTAGTGCAGATCATGTGTGGAGGACACGAAGCAGGGACCGTGGCTCCTCTTACACGGTGAGAAGCCTTCAAGAAGGCCTTTCACTGGGAGTCCAGGACCGGCCCTGTCAGAGACTCCAAAAAAGTGTGAGAATGTGCGCATTAAACAGTAAGTTAGATTAGTAAATTTAAAGTGTACATATTATGTACTAATTTTGAATTAGGGCCCAGACTTTTTCTGAGTATATGGGTCTGCTGCTTCAAGTTCTGGTCCTCTCTGGACTCAGTGCCCCGCCTCTGTCCTGTAGGATTTGTATCTCTGGCTCTTTGAAGTAGAGGGAAGGCTCTCAGTCTTTTCACAGTTCTTCCCTGTCTTTCAGATTTGTGTTATCCATACTTCACTAGACCCCTGTTTTTAATGATTTGTTTGCTTCAGTTTTGTCTAAGACCTATAGTTAGTTTTCATAAAAATAACCTCTGTTTTTACATTTGCACATTGCCAGTTTACATAGCATTTCATTAATAACCAGTGAACTAGCACAGTGAATTTATAAACAAAAACAATTAACTCTTAGATATGATGCCAAGGAGTGATCCTTGAAAGAAAAAAATCAGTACATTTTTAAATATTTAGATTAAAACTTAGAATTCATTAGAATTGAAAACTTGCTCTGCCAAAGACATTGTTAAGAGAATGAAGACAGACTGCAGACTGGGAGAGAATATTTGCAGAAACATATGTCTGAAAAAGGACTTTAAATCAGATATACCAAGAACTTAGCAATAAGAAAACAAGCCAATTAAAAATGGGCAGAAGATCTGAACAGATTCCTCACTAAAGCAGATATACAGAAGGCAAGTACACATACAAATAGATCCTCAAGACCATATGTCTTAGGGAACTCATTAAAACAGTAAGACATCGCCACATACCGCTTCTGATGGTGGAAATGAAGTGCTGTGGGTCGTGTATGAACAGAAGCTCCGACACTGCCAGCGGGGTGTGAGGTGGTAGAAACCCACTTTGGAAGGCAGCACAGCAGTTTCTCACAAAACTAAACATGGTATAGCTGTTTGATCCAGGAGTCATGCAGCTTCATATTTACCCAAATTGGTTTGAAACTTATACTTACACAAAAGCCTGCACATGAGTGTTTATCCGTACTTGCCAAAACCGGGAAGCAACCAAGGTGCCCTTTAGTATGTGAATGGATAAACAAACTGTAGTAACCCATACAATGGGGTAATCACAATAAAAAGAAGAGTTACAAACCACAGAAGGATGTAGAGGAAACTGAAACGCATATTACTAAGTAATTCCAATTATATAACATTCGGGGAAAGGCAAAACTACAGACACAGTAGGACTGTTGATTACCAGGGATTCAGGGGTAGGGGAAGGAGGTATGAATGCATGAAACACAGGACATTTTAAGGCAGAGAAACTGTTCTGTGTGAAACTGTAATGGTAGACTATTATTTGTTAAGACTCATAAAACTTTATAGAACTGCAGAGGGTTCACAAGGGCAAGCCCGAATGCAGACTATGGACTTGAGTCACAGTGTTGATATTTGTTGACCAGTTGAAACAAATGTACTACATGAAATGTCCCACACCACCAGTGCAAGCTATTAATAAAAGGAAAAAGCAGGAGCGGGAGAATATGTAGAAACTTTATTTATACTCAGTTCTCTGCAGCTAAAAATAGTCTGTTTTTAAAGTAATTGATTGTTGCAGGCAGACATGCCAAACAATGGGAGCCCAAGTGTGGGTGCAGCAGGGGCTTAGCAGTCCAGCTTGCTTCCTGAAGGCCAGAGAGACCCCTCATACTTGAAGTACCCACTGTGGGGATGACCCTGTGGATGAAGGCCCCCTGGAGTCAGGAGTGTTGTCAGCAGAGAGGTAGAAAAGAGTTCAACCGTGGAGGACAGGAACTGTGACAAGTAGCCTGAGGAGTGGCCTGAGAGATGGAAAGAAATCCAGGTGAGGGGAATCGTTTCAGAAACCAAGGGAAGGCGATTTCAAAAGACAGACAAGTGGTCAGTGCTTCTTAGAGATCATGTAAGATAGGGGAGACTCACTCAGTGAGTATTAATAGTTAGCTACTGTGCAGATACCTGATGCTCTGTTTGCTCTGTTTCTGTCTGTGCTAACAAAATAGAGGCAGTGAGTGTCAACATCCTCCTGTGCTCACAAATTACCATCTGTGCAGAGGCACACTGCCTGATAATGAAGAGAACCACTCCAGTGCAAGCACGGAGCTGAGGACCCTAACCTAGTCCTTGGTCATGATAATTGTTCCTGAAAGATGACCTTTAATCTTGGATTTCAGTGAAAAGTAGGAGAGTTGCTGTGGTGAGTGGGTGGTTGGCCATAGAAGTCAAGAGATCAAGAAAGAGCAGACAGGTTGCAGCCTTCGCACTTGGGAGTCTGTTTGAACTGGCATTTGCCCTGCTACCCTGAGAGGTGCAAGGTGTGGAAATGCAGTACAGTTTTCTTCCAGTGTTGGAGATTGAATTTTCCCTTTAGCTGTTTTCGGACTTAACACCATATTTTACATTCTCTCCCCAGGTATAGTTGTCGAAGATTGTTTGATTTTGCTCCAAAACTTGTTAAAAAACAACAATTCAAATCAAAATTTTTTTAAAGAAGGCTCATATATTCAACGCATGAAACCTTGGTTTGAAGTTGGAGATGAGAATTCTGGCTGGTCTGCACAGAAAGTGACAAATCTACACCTAATGCTGCAGGTAAATGGTGCATTCTCCTTAGACACAAACATGGTAAGAATTCTACCTTGATGATTCTTTCAAAGAAGATAAGATCAATTGCATTTGATAAATCATAGGTACTAGGTTTCAGGCGGGCCTTAAAAACCTCACTTAATATGGAGTTACATTCAGAGAGAGAGTGAGATCCCCTGCCTTCCACCCCAGCTTTGATATTAATATCTCACAGTGTTGTTTTATCTTTTATTCCTCTCTCTTGCCCTCTTGTATTATTATTATTATTTATTTATTTATTTATTTATTTATTTATTTTTTGTCTTTTTGAGACACTGTCCCACTGTGCAGTTCAGGCTGGCCTTGAGCTCACTTTGTAGCCCAGGTTTATCTCAAACTTGCAACAATCTTCTTACCTCAGCCTCCCAAGTGCTGGGGTTATAGGCATGTGCCATCACGCCCTGCCCTCTTGTGTTATTATAAAGCAAATCCAGATACACAGTTTCCTGATAGATTTTGCATTAGAGAATAAGTTAAAGTTTATTTAATGGAGTGTAGCATATACAGAAGAATACAATAGTCCAGTTACATAGTGAGTTGGTTCTTTGTTTTTTTACTTTGAAAAAGTGAATAATCTGTGCCAGTCATGGTGGTGGCCGCCCAGAGCCCCAGCCTGCATTAAGGAGGCTAAGTAGGGGAGGCATCCTTGAGCCAGGAGCCCAGGCCCACCTCAGCAACACCGTGAGACCTGGTCTCAAAACAAGTGCATGTCCTAATGGTCTTAGTTACTTTAGCGTTGCTGAGACACAATGCCCAATATCCACAGCTTAAAAGGAAGAAAGATTTCTTTTGGCTCATCGTTTGTAGAAACTGGATCCACAGGAGGGTGGCATGGCGTAGGGGCGTGGTGGAGGAGCCACAGCTCGTGGCATGGCAGTGAGAAGCAGTGAGATCAGGGGAGCAGGAAGGGCACACACACAAACACACACCATTCCAGACCATGCCCATGGTGACCCACCTCTTCCCAGCAGGCTCCTCCTCCCAGCATCATGTGCAGTGAGCAGTACACCCATTAGCAGTACACCCATCAGTGGACGAATGCTGTGTCACACACTCATGACCCAGGTGCCTCCCCAAAGTCCCACCCGTGAGCATGTGACGCTGTTGAAGGGACATCTAGATGTAAGCCATAGCACTAACTTTCCCAGGTTATTAAAGCTTTCCTTTCTTGGTGGCACACACCTGTAATTCTAACTACCTGGGAGGCTCAGGCAGGAGGATAGCAAGTTCCAGTCCAACCTGGGCATTTTAGCAAGGTCCTGTCTCCAATTAAAGAATAACAAGAGCTGCGGTTGTAGTTTTTAGTGCAGAAGCCCTGGATTCACTCCCCAGTGCTACAGCAGCAATAAGTCGCTTTCCTCTCAGACTAGTGGAGACCGTCACTCTCGAAGCCAGGGGGTCGAGGTGAAGTCAGCCTGAGTGGTCGACGTGTTCATGGCTTCAGAGGTGCAGGTTGTCCTGTGAGTGCGCTGTTCGAGTGCTGCTGCTTTGTGGCTGTGTTCTGCGGGGTTGAGCTCTTGGTCCTCTGCGGTACACCAAAGGGAATGCGTCAGCGGTTTCCTGTTGATCACGTGCATCCTAGTTATAATCACAGCTGAACTCTAAGCAGTTGAAAAGTGGAATTGATCTGCCTAAGGTTTGGTTTGGTTTTCTTGAAGAGACTGAGGTCTTGCTTTGTTCCCAGGTTGCCCTTGAACTTTTGAGCTCAAGCAACCCTCCTGCCTCAGCTTCTGTGGTAGCTGGTACTACAGGTGTACCTGAGGAGTTTTACTTATATTTTGCAGATAAAAATTCAAGAAAATATGTTTGGAATAAATTTTTAGTTAATCATCCATATTGTAAGTCAGAATCCATCTTGGTATAATGTATAAAAATGTCCACTAGTTTTACTGTATAGTAATGCAAGTCTTTCTCATGATAGTATTTTACATAGTATTTGAATTCATTATTAGATTTTCCTTTATCAGAAGTACTCTCTCTCTTTTTTAAACAAGAAAAGTAAGGGATTATAGTAAGAGTTTCACAACAGGCCAATAGGAAAGTAACAATAATCAACACATTGCATATTGTTATATTCACAGTAGTTGTTTAGAGTATAAGATATAGACATGAAACATTGTCCAGAAAATTATTAGCACAAAATTTTCCCCTCAATGAATCAAGAGAAGCCAGCTATATGGCTTCTTTTTTTTGTTATGACTGCTATATTATTTTCAAAAGAACATTTCACATTAAAAATGAAATCTGAAAATGACCCTGTGAAGATTATTTTTCACTCAAAATTCTTTTTAACTATCTTAACTAATTTTTTATATACACAGATTTTCTTTCAGTTTGTTACACAAGTGCAACAGTATGATGGTTACATATGTGTGACTTACTTAGTTCACTGAGAAGTATATTTTCAGGGCACATCCATTTAAGAGTGAAAACATCTAGTTTATCATTCTTTATAGCTGAGTAGTACTCCATTATATAGAAATACCACATCTTTTTTGTCCATTCCTCCGTCGAGGGGCATTTAAGTTGTTTCCAAGATCTAGCTGTTATGAACTGTGCAGCTATAAACAGAGGTGCACATGTATTGCTGTGGTATGATGTTTTTAATTCTTTCGGGTAGCTACCCAGAAGGGGAATATCTGGATCAAATGAGACCTCCAATCCTAGCTTTTTGAGGAATCTTCACAATGACTTCCACAGTGGTCGCACCAGCCTGCATTCCCACCAAGTGGAGAAGGGGAGAAGGGTTCCTTTTTGTCCACAGCCCCTCCAGCATTGGTTGACTTGTTAATACTAGCCATTCCTTCTGGGGTGAGGTGGAATCTCAGTGTTATTTTCATTTGCATCTCTCGAATAACCAGTGCTATTGAACATTTTTTCACATATTTATTTGCTGTTTGTACTTCTTCATCTGAGAAGTGTGTGTTTATCTCAGATGCCCATTTTTGGATTGTGTTCCCTCTTTCTTTAGCCATGCTGCCTACTTTTTTGTCTTTCAGGAATTTGATAATTACTTTCTCTGTTTACATCATCAGTAAAGACACTTAACTGCTATTAGATGATATTAAAGAATTATTGTTGATTTGTTCGGTGTAATAATGAGTATATTTTGTTTATTGTTGCTGTTGGCTTTGAGGGGGTTGCTTAGACTTGAACTGAGGACCTTGTGTGTTCTAGGCAAGCACTGTATCACTGAACTACATCCTCAGCCAAATAAAAATTTAAAAAAAAACATTTTTTTTAAAATTGTTTTTAGTTTGAGATAGGGTTTCACTGAATTGCTCACAGTGGCCTCAAACTTTCGATCCTCCTATCTCAGCCTCCCAGTTAGCTGGGATTACAGACATTTGTCACCGTTCCTGGCTACTTTTAAAGTCCCTGTCAAAAGCTCCCTGTCAGTTGGAGATGCATCCAGAAAACTTCGGAGAGAAATGGCATTTTACCTGCTCTCCTCTTCCCCTTTCCTAGTACTGGAGATTGAACCCAGGGTCTTCCATTTGAGCTATATCCCCAACCCACGGGTCTCACTAAGTCACCAGGTTGCCCAGGCTGGCCTCAAACTTGAAATTCTCCTGCCTCAGCCTTCCAGTTAGCTAGGATTACAGGCATATACCACCATACCCAACTATAGTAATAAGAGGAGGGAAATAAGAAAAAAATGAAATGAAGTCTGATTAATCAACCCTCTTTGATAATATTTGTTAAACCAGACATGTAAACATCTAAATAATCTATTTCATTACTTACTTAACTAGTGTTTGAGGTTTTTCCCAAATTCTGTCCATTTCTGAGCTCCTTTTATTCTCCAACATTAAAATATTTTTAAGCTTGTTTTATTTTTTAATGTTTACCTCCCCCATGTGTACCTGCTGTGATAATGACGTAATCTTCTGTTATGTTACTTATCACTTTGACATATCTGCTGTAAAATACTGGGTAACAGTGTTATAAGTCTTGGTCTGGATATAAAAGATTTGGTTCATATGCTTACATGTAGTTCTGATTTTAAAATGCAAGATATACATATCATATATATGATATATAACTGTGGCTGTATAGTCTTGGAACCCACAGTTTTTTGAAGGGGGGACAGGGTTTCGCTATGTAGTCCAGGCTTGCCTTGAACTCACTGTGTATCCTAGGCTGGTCTTGAACTTGAAGCATTCCTCCTGCCTTTGACTCCTGAGTGCTGGTATTATAGGCATGCAGTCCATGCTTGGCCTGGACCCACTTTTTTATGTTTCTGAAATTTGATGCTGAGGTTCAGAGGAATTGTAGAATTGTAGGAATTTAATGAGTGTAACAATTTAATGAGGCCAGCCCCTTGCCTAATGCATGAGTCTTCTACTGTGTCTCCAGGTATGAGTTTTCTGTAAATATTTCCAGCTTATGGGAAGTTTATTGTCAGGCTTGCTGTATTGTTAGGTAGTTCGTCTTTGCTTCACCAAGTCTGCCATCTGTAACAAATTGTTTTTCATTACTAAATGTATACTGTGTTACCAGTACTGTACTTGCAAGTTGGGATTCAAACCTGACCAGGGCATTTGATGCCATGGGAGGGAATAGTGTGATGTGGTGTGCACTGGTCCTGCATGGTTGCCATGACAACATGAAAGCGCTTTCACTAGGTCTGGCAGAGCAGCCAAGGAATGCATCCTACATATCTCCTGTTCCCCTGGACCAGATCCACTTCCACTCTTTCAGGATCTCTAAGAGACAAATCATGTTTTCTCTCTTTGGCAGCTGGTGCGGGTGCTGGTGTCTCCCACCAACCCCCCCGGGGCCACCAGCAGCTGCCAGAAGGCCATGTTCCAGTGCGGCTTGCTGCAGCAGCTGTGCACCATCCTGATGGCCACCGGCATCCCTGCTGACATCCTGACCGAGGTGAGGACCGGCCGCAGTAGACAGCACTGTGTGTGTGAGGGTATGTGCTTGTCTCCCTGAATGGAACAGTGACACTGTCACTTCCAAGAGTGTCCTCCTGCGGGCTTCAGAGTGCAGACGCAGGGTCAGCCCTAGCCAGCAGGTCCGTCCAGAAAGAGTTCCTGTGGGCTCTGTTGTATGTATGTAGGGGGTATGCTCGGTATGACCTAGGGTGTAGTACTTAGAGGAGATGTTTACATGTTTTGTCTCAAAGTAACACATGTACGTTAAAAGTGAAAACAATAATAAAAGCTTTGTAACTAGAGCAGCTGTCCTGGGCCTCAGTGCTCCCTGTGCAGGACAGGCTCACTGTTGGCCCTCCTATCTCCGACTCGCGTGCTGGAGCTCACACTGTAACCACAGTCCCGGTGTGTAGTGCCAGTGCCACACTATGCTAACACTGCCTCTGCGACGCCGAGGCCTGCGCCTGTGTCTGTGGTGGGGTTGTTCTTCTCTCTCTGTGCGTTACACTCGTGCTTTTCCTCTCTGCAGCCTTCTGTGTGTCTGTGAGTGTGATGGTCTCCTTCCACCCGCTTCCCTGCGTGCCTCAAAGCCCTGCCCGGCTGAGCTCTGTCCGTCTCTGTTTCCTTTTCCCGTCTCTCGGGGTGGCCTCTGTGGTTATCTGGATCTCATGTCACTGCCACCCGCTTCTTTGTCTTACTGGGCTATCTTCTGACTTGTAATTCTTTTTGTAAATGTCATCTTTTCTCTTTAGAAGATTCTGGTATGTTTGTTTATTTCTCATTTTCTAAAATTTATTGATGATGTACAGTAGTGTGGACCTTTTTCCCCTTCCCTAGTTATTTTTGCCACACACTTGGCCCTAAAGACTGTTCTTTAGTTCTAGTGTGGTTTTTTTTTTGTTTTTCTTTGTTTGTTTTTGTTTTTGTTTTTTGGTACCGGGGATCAAACTCATAACCTTGCACTTGCCAGGCAGGCACTTATGCTGCTGAGCTAAATGCCTGGCTTGTTCTAGTGTTCTTGATACCTTTTTCTTCTTTCTGATCTCTTTCTGCAACTCTGGTAATAGATTGTTAAATTTTCTGGACCTAGTGTGTTTTTTTTAAATTTTAATTTATTTTTAGTTGAGAAATAAAAGTACATACCGTATACAGCATATTGTTTTCTTTGTTTTGTTTTGTCTTGTTTTTGAGACTGGGTCTCACTATTTTGTTGGGGGTTTTTTTGTTTTGTTGTTTTCTTTTTGAGACTGGGTCTCACTATATAATTCAGACTGACCTCAAACTCACTATCTAGCCTAGGATGGCCTCCAACTTGCAGTAGTCCTGCCTCAGCCTCCTGAGTGTTGGATTACAGGTGTGCACCACCACACCTGGCAATGGCATGTTGTTTTGAAATATATTATCTTTCTATTCTATTTTCATGAAGGTTTTTTGCTGCCTTCTTCCTTATATTCAATTTTTGTTACATTTCAAATACATTAGTATTATTAATATATTAGTATTATTTCAGGTTTTTTGTGGGTTTTTTTGTTTGTTTGGTACCAGGGATCAAACTCATAAACTTATGCCTGGCAGGCGCTTATGCCACTGAGCTAAATCCCCAGCAGGTATGGTTTGGTTTTTGAGACAGTCTGGCCATATATTCCAAGCTAGCCTGGCTCTCCCTCTGTAACTCAGGTTAGCCTCAAACGTTTGGTGATCCTCCTGCTTCAACCTCCTGAATGCTGGGATTACAAGCCTGTACCACCACATCCAACTATTTGTTACTTTTTTTTTTTTCCAGCACCATGAATTGAACTGAGGGCCTCATGCTTGCCAGGCAGGCGCTGTGCCACTGAGCTACATCCCTGACCCGTTTGTTACCTTTTAAATGTGTTCTCTGATTTTATTTTAAAGGATTTTTTTCTCACTTTGTAGAAATAGATTCTCTGCTCTTAGAAGATATTATTAACTTTTTAAAGTTTTAAATACATGTTGTCAATTGTTTTTTATTTAGAGGCCCATGCTTAATGTTTATAAAAACTTGATATACTCTTTTTTTTTTTTTTAAATGCTGGGGAGTGAACCTTGGGCCTCATGCATACTAAGCGAAGGCTCTACCACTGAGCTACATTCCAACCCTTAAAACTTTATCTTGACAGTATTATAAGATCATGATGCTGTAACTGTTTTTGGAGATGATGTGAATTTTGATATTTAAAAACAAAGCAAAATGTAGCATTTTTGTTTGAAAACAGCTTTTCTTAAAAAAAGAAAGAAAGAAAATAGGTTTTTTTCCTTGACTTAATTTCTCTAAATAAATGTTCTTTTCTTCCCCCCTTAATTAACAGACCATAAACACTGTCTCAGAGGTCATTCGTGGCTGCCAAGTAAACCAAGACTACTTTGCCTCCGTGAATGCACCTTCAAACCCACCAAGGTAGGAGAGAGAGCACAGGACTCTTGTCGGTGGGAAAATTTAGTTTGGGTTGTGGATACACATACAGTTTGCTCTGATTTCAGTTTTATGTTTGACACTGGAGAATACCTGACAAGATCAGGACACCAGTATTTGACGGGTGTGGTCTTTGGAGTTAAACATGGGTGCAGATGTCACCTCCCTCTGCCCTGACCTGGAGAGGCAGGCGCTGCCTCTCCACGCACCCTGGGTTCTCAGGGAACCACACCCTCACTGGAGAGAGTGGTCCTGGACCTGCTGGCGGTCTGGTCAGGGCTCTTGAGCCGGCAAAGTTGCAGCCGCTTGAATCCTTGGGTCATGATGCTTCCTTGCGCTCCTTTCTCTTTGACTGCCTCAGACCGGCCATCGTGGTGCTCCTGATGTCCATGGTAAACGAGAGGCAGCCGTTCGTCCTGCGCTGTGCTGTTCTCTATTGTTTCCAGTGCTTCTTATACAAAAACCAAAAAGGACAGGGAGAAATTGTGTCAACGCTTCTGCCTTCCACTATTGATGGTAAATCACTTATTTCTTTAAAAAGTAAACACTTGCCTTTCAAGCTTTTGATTGAATCTTTATCTCCATGCTCCAAATTTTATACTTTGTATGCTTATTAAAAAAATCTCAGCTCCTTGGCATAAAGATAAATTTAGAGGACAGGCTTTGGAGTCAGACCAGAGTTCTCATTGTGGAATTTTCCTTTTTCTTGCTTTATCAAGTGATGAGCAGATAATGATACTCATCTGTGTGAAGGGGTAACATGGCATTAGACAATTGTGAAGATTGAGCAGCTACGTATTTAAGCCCTTACCCTCGTGCCAGGCATAGGACAGTTGCACACGACAGACAGCAGCGGCAGTTACAGTGATCACCACGCTAAAGACAAACCCTAGTGTGAAATCATGCGTGGCAGCTTAGTCTGTTACTCTCCTATAGGTTAGAGCCTTTGCCCTTTGTGTGGGTTCTTTAAGTATTTTAGTTTCAGTCTTTATGTATAAGAATTACCTGAGGTGAATTTTTTTTTTAATATATACCTTGTTAACTTTAAGTTTAAGAGCAATTTGGAATTGGTAATGGGAAGCATGAGTAGAATTCATTTTAATTATATAAATGGGGGGTTGAAAATTATTACCATAAAGATTATTTGCTATAAATGAAAGTAAGACCCTGGATATAGAATTTCTTTAGAATTTGTTTTAGAAATGTTGTTTTCAATTAAGGTAATGTTTTTACTGTTTCCAACATCAGTTTGATACATAAGGTGTTAAATTCCTTTGCTACTTTAATTCTAAGACAGCTGTGTCATCATTTTGTTTTGTAAAGCAGACTTTGTTTTGAAAATGTTAATACTAATAACCAAATTTTATGTAGCATTTAGTAATGTATTATTTGTGTGTAGAAAACAATGTGAAGTTTTTTTGTGTTAAATCGTTGCTGATTTTCGCAGTCAAAGCGTAGTAATGTATTGCTCTCATGTTATCGTCTGACTGTCATCAATGCAGCGACAGGGAACTCGGTCTCAGCGGGGCAGCTGCTGTGTGGAGGTTTGTTTTCCACGGACTCACTCTCAAACTGGTGTGCTGCGGTGGCCCTTGCCCACGCTCTGCAGGAAAACGCGACTCAGAAAGAGCAGCTGCTCAGGGTTCAGCTGGCGACAAGCCTCGGCAACCCGCCCGTCTCCCTGCTGCAGCAGTGCACCAACATCCTGGCCCAGGTGAGCGGGCCGAGCTGGCTGCGGCCGGGGCTCGGGCCGGGGCTGTGTCAGGAGGCAGACAGGAAGCACTTCTCTTTGAATTCATTGTGACTAGCAACCTTTTTTGTGGAGTGGGAGCAATAATTTTTTTTCTTTTTCTTTTTTTTTTTTTGTACCGGGGATGGAATAAATATTTTTATAGCAATAGTTTTTGCAGATAGTTACAAGATCTGTATCATGATGAGGACACCACTTCTGGTCAGAAAAGTATATTTTAGTTTTTGGTTTTTAAAAAATCATTTATAGTGCTCTTGCATGTCGTTTTCATAACTCAGGTCATTTTTAAGGAAAGGAAAAATTAATTCAGGTCATTTCTACCTACTTCCTCTGTCTCTTCCCCAAGCAGGTGATTAGGGGAGAAATGGAAAACTGGAGCAGTAGCACCCTGCAGATGTAGTTATACAGCACAGATATAGTTACACAGTTCTGTCTTTGTGAGTTCCCAGCCTTCAAGTTCCTAGTGCATTTAATTTACCTGGCCAAATGTAGAAAAGCATAAGTAAACACCTTTGCATTGCTTTAGACTTCCAGTGAAAACAACAGGGTGTCACAGAGGTGCGGCGCCTGGGGCGTTTGGGAGCCCCACTTCTGTGGCGTGACCTGCCCGGTGCCGCAGCCTCACTGCGGAGCAGTTCGGGTGCAGGCTTTGGCAGACGCTTACAGTCCCCCAGGAGGTGAAGGTGTGGGTTAGTCTAACACGGCTGCGTCCATTTGGTCTGGCTGCGACATTATTCTGCCCACTGCCCCGTGATAATGTGCCAGCTCCTTTTTTAGTGTGTAATTTCTCCATGTGTTGAATTTTCCCCCATTTTAAACTTTTTTTTTCTTTCTTTTTCTGTGGTGCTGGGGATTGAGCCCTTCACACACGCCCAGCCTGCAATGTGCCGCTGAGCTGACACCCCTGGCTCTTGGTCCTTATTTTGTGCTTTTAAAAAAATGTCAGTGCCATCCACAGAAGTTATAGGTGAAAGCTTAAAAGTTAATTACATTGAACAGGGAGTTGAATGCTGCTTAAATGAAAACTTATGTCTTAGTGATTAAAAAAGTGACACCTAATTTTTCATATCTTTACTTACTTAATATTCGGCATTCTCGAGTAGGTCTGTTTAAAACAACTTTCTTAGAGCCAGACAGTAGTTAATGATCTGAGCACCATTACCACAGACACAGACAGACTTCAGTATCAAAGCAGCAGTGGGCGCACAGGCCGAGCGCTCGGGACGGTGGTGTCTTCCCCGTTCTCCATGGTCACGGTGCTGCAGAAATACGTGTCTTTATACAGTCAGACTTCAGAACTGTCCCAAGTCACTGTCTTGGGTTTGTAGAGTGGACCTGTGAAGATGTGTTGGAGGGATTTCTCTAGTGGGGTTTTCTAAAGTAGCAGTGCTGATGAGTAATTGCTGGTGTGTGATTTGCAGGGGGATAAGATCCACAGACGGGTATGTATGGCTTGGCCGGGCCCGGGCCCTTTCCTCTCACACCAGGGTGCGTTCTGTCTTGGGTTTTGGTGATTGTCTTTTAACTGCTTGTTTGAACTCACATTCTACTCACATTTTCACGTGTAAGTATATCTCTGTCCTAAGTGCTGTCCAGTTTTCCTATGGGGTTTGCAGTGGTGTTACTAAGCACTTGGAATGAGAATCTGAAGCTGTAAACCTGTGCTTCCTCCTGGGATGCTTGCGCTCTCTGGATTCCTTGGTTTTGGTTTTGGGTTTTTTTGTTTTTTGTTTTTTTTTGAGGGAGGGGTTTCCCCCAAGCTTGCTTCTTGATTTCCCTGAAACCATTTCAAAGGAAGTACATTTAGAGTGAAAAATTTGTCTGTAGTTAATAAGTATAGGAAAGATTGTGTGACTTTTCTGTTAAAATATTTTAAATGTCCCATAGTAAGTATAATTTTTGTGATTTAAAGGTTTTAAATTAAATGCTATAGACTATGCTTATTGTAATCCATGTGCTACAATTACCATTGGGGGCTTGATTTGTGCTGTGTTGGGGGAGAGTGTTACTTGTGTTTGGTTTGAATTTTTGTTTTATTTTTCTGGAGCACTTGATAAGAATACATGTCTCTTAATTCCCATATTATGTTGAGGCATTTTTCATTGTTCAGCGTGAGAGGTACTTGGGGTCCTGTTAGGAACTGTATCTTGATGTGTGAGCACACATTTCATCATCGCAGAAAACTTAGCATTCCCTCTCTTAGGAATTCTCCATCCCCAGAGGCCACTGTTAGAATAGGAATCTGATCATACTGTGCTAGAATCTCATTTTAGTGCTTTTAAACTAGAAGTCTACAGTGTCAGCTTTTTCTATTTTTACTCATGGTGCAAAATATTGAATTTGACATGTACATATTAGGAACAAGAGGGATTTTATTTAAAAAATATAATGGGTAAGACAATAGTTTATATTGAAAACTAGATGATTCAGCCTCAGATAGTTTATTTGTAGTTTTCTTTCATCCTGTAAAACCTATGGTTTCTCATAAGTAAACCCTCAATGCTCTCAAATGATCATTTCAACCTCCCTTTGTTTTTTTTTTTTTTTTTTTTTTTTTTTTTTTTTTTTTTTTTTTTTTTTTTTTTTTTTTTACAAATTTCCTACATGGTTCACACATCCTGGAGATGGGGAAGTACTTTCTATTCTGGCTACTTTATAGTTATGAATTTTAACCTTTGTTTTTGATGAGTTATAGATAGTTTTTCCTGGTATGTTATTTATCTTGTGACCTGAGCGTTCCCTCAGACTTTTCTTTAACGACTTCTGCCTGTCTGAGTCAGACTTAGAAAGGCCTTCCTACTTCAAGATTTTAAGAAATGTACAATATTTTTATCCCATGATTTTCAGGTTTTTTGTTGTTGTTTAATTCTTCCGGTCTTTTCAATAAACCGTATAAGATATGGATCCACTGACTGTTTTTCTAGATATCTGTCTAGTTAATCCAAGTTTTTATTATTTTTCAGTTTTATTTATTTCTTTATTTTTGAGATGGGGTCTCACTCTGTTGCCCAGGCAGTCCTGGGACTCATGGACACAAACAGTCCTCCTACCTCAGTCCCCAAGTAGCTGGGACTGTAAGCATGTACCACCATGCAGGGCTTCCCCAGAAGTTTGTAAGTCCATCTGTAACACATTGATGTTTATGTGGTATCATTTGTTTGTAACACTCTGATGTTCATATGATATCTTTTTCATGTACTAAATTCCCATTTTATAAATGAGTTCATTTCTCCTATCCATTTTTTCACAGCATCTTCAATTATTTTCTGATTTTCTATATGATTTTGAGAGTTGTATTGTTTGGTTCTAGGAAAAAAATGAAAAATGTTTTAGGGCTGAGGCTATACCTCAGTGGTAAAGAGCAAGCTTACCAAGTCCCTGGATTTAATGCCTGGCACCAAAAGAAAAAATAACAGCAAAAAGACAAAAACTTCTGGAATTTCTATTTGGATTATTTTTGTGTATACAAAATGATTCTCTATGCAGTGTAGATGTATTTGGTAGATACAAATGGTTATTCTGAGCAATAAGCTATTTTTATATAACCAGGAGATCAGTAAAAGAGTAGACTTTTTAGCTTGAGTATCTGTAAGTTTTCTACACCATATAGTCAGTCAGGAATGACTGTACAGCTGGGCATGGTGGTGCACACCTGTAATCCCAGCATCTGGGAGACTGAGGCAGGAGAATCACCTCGAGATTTGAGGCAAACCTGGGCTGCATAGTGATTCAAGACCAACCTGAACTGCGTAGTGAGACTCTGTCTCAAAAAAACCAAAAAGCGAAACAAAACAAACCAAGAATGACTATATTTTTACTTTTCAACTTGTGTGAGTAACGTGAAGACATATTGTTAGCATAATAATAACAGTAGAAGCAAGGAAAAAGCAGAAATGAGTATATCATGTAAAACCTAAATTTATATTAAAGTTTACATAGCAAATCATTTGAAGGAATCCAGTGGGAAGTCATCCAATTCAGTATTAAATATACCTGAAAGTAGATTATGGGAAGAAGTTACTGTCATTAAGGTTCATGAAATTAGTCTGGTAGAAATCTTTTAAAATGTGATGCTACTATAAATTCATAGCATATCTAGACCTTTAAATAATAATCTTTTGGATATTTCCTGAAAAGTTTCTCCAAGGTGATACATTACTATGCTGATTTTCATTGTACTGTTTTTTTTTTGTTTGTTTGTTTTTTGTTTTTTTGTGTGTGGCACTGGGGATCAAACTCACAACCTTGCGCCTGCTAGGTAGGCACTTAAGCCACTGAGCCAAACTCCCAGCCCTTATACTATAGTATTTCAAACAAGGTTTCTTTTTCCTGGAAAAAAAAAATATGGGCAGTGGCAATGTTATGAATTAAGAGCATATGCCATATAAGGGACATAAATATGCTATATTAAAATTTAGAAAACCACAATTTTGGTAGACATGCTATATTTCAAATTTTTTTATTTTATTACACAACAGGATAGTTAGTGTGATTCAAGGAACTTGGTAATTTAAATACTTTTTTCCTTGTTTATGTTTGTGATTTCTCATTTTCCAATTTGTCACCGCATTCATAGCATTGTTTTTTAATTTTCTTCTTTGAGAATATATTCTCCTGGAATTTCACTAAATGGTTCAGGAGTTTTTTTAAATGAAGTTTTGCATTTTTTTTCTTTTATCAAGAACTTGATTTTAAACATTCTGACATACAAGTTTATGTAATGTACCTTAATAGGATTAGATGTTTTTGAAGCCTTCGTATCATGATGTTTTTCTAATAAACCTTCAGCCTTTTTCTACTAATAGTGTTTTAAATAATCCAGTGCATGTTTATGAACATGAATCAGTTCTCACTTCTGCACTGTGTTTGATTTTGGGAAGTATGGCCTGGGGTGGATATGAGACTGTATTTTCTTGTTCCATTTTTTAAATCAGGCTTCCTGACACCTCTCATACATGATGTTGACATTCTCTTCATGCACATGTGAAGGGATCTTGGGCAACTTTAACTTTTAAAAAAATAAAATGAATGGAAGGAAATTTCTGCCAACTTATCTATTGCAGGGAAGCAAAATACAGACGAGAGTGGGATTGTTGATGTTGCTTTGTACGTGGTTAAGCAACTGTCCCATTGCAGTGACACATTTCCTGCACAACTCGGCCAATGTGCCATTCGTATCCTTTGTGTTTTAGTAACATACGTGTAAACACTGTCTTATACCACTTCAGTTTCTTCTCCATTTAGAAGTAGTTCTAGGCCCAAAATGTTTGAATTCTCCACCATCCTCTCTGTATGGCAGCTTTTTATATTGTTATGGTTATCGTGATACTCCCTTAAGTGCTGTGTGTGTGTGTGTGTGTGTGTGTGTGTGTGATGCACAGTGTGTGATGCTGGCTTGTAATACATACAGAATTTATGGAAATCTTACATGAAATATATTACATTCAAATTGCAATATGAAGTATTTCAGATGTTTTGAATCATTGGCCTCCTTAACAAAGGTTTCAGCTTACAGGACAGATTGCAGAAAATCTCGGGGAAGAAGAGCAGTTGGTGCAAGGCTTGTGTGCCCTTCTGCTGGGCATTTCAATATACTTCAATGACAACTCACTGGAGACCTACCTGAAGTAAGTAAGGGCACAGTGACCAGGGGCGTCTGGAGGTGGCACATTTTCTCTGCTGAAGTGCAGTGAGGTCAAGCTGTTATGTTCTGTTAGCCTTTTGTGTTGTTGTTTTTTTAACCATCTCAATGTGTTTATCTTTAGAGAGAAACTAAAGCAACTAATAGAGAAGAGAATTGGCAAAGAGAATTTCATAGAGAAGCTAGGATTTATTAGCAAACATGAATTATACTCCCGAGCATCACAGAAACCCCAGCCAAACTTTCCCAGTCCAGAATACATGATATTTGATCATGAATTCACAAAGCTGGTGAAAGAACTTGAAGGTAAGGCAAGAAGGTTCACGCTGATACTCATTAAAAAGTAACTGTGGTTCTGGGTACATGGAGTTTGTCTCAGAAACCTAAACATAGATTCCACCCCCCACCCCCACCCTGCAATCTGTAGCCCTTGAGAACCTTTGGATTTCTGTAAGATCAGAAAGAGCACCGCGTACCTGTCATGGAGTTGGGCTGGCTGTTTTTACTCATGCAGTGCTAGTCATAAAGTAGCGTGTAAAATGTTTCAGACAGGGCTGGGAGACAGCGTGGTGGCTGACATGTACTCAGCAGGCCCAGGGCTTTGGGTTCGATCTCCAGAACCAGAGAGACAAACAGAAGTTTAAAACAAATTTTAAATGAGCTTTCTTTTACAGGTGTTATAACTAAGGCTATTTATAAGTCCAGTGAGGAGGATAAGAAAGAGGAAGAGGTAAAGAAAACTTTAGAACAACACGACAATATTGTGACTCACTACAAAAATATGATTCGAGAGCAAGTGAGTACCAATGAACTGTCCTCTTACTGATAGATACTTTTTACATTAAGCAAAAACTTTTCCTTGCACTTCAAATGAACGAGGGTGCAGAAAGCAAAACTGACTATGTTCAAAAGCATCTGAATATTCAACAGATTGAGTATTTAGTGCGTGCTCAGTACCATGCAGGATGTCATGAATAAGAGTGTGAACCATCCGTGTTCGCATGTCAGTTCCAGGAGAAACAACCCTGCAAATAAATGATTGTAGCGTGATAAGTGTGATTGAAAAAGATGGTGCTTGTTTTACAATGTGTTGCAGTAAAAAACACATTGCCAGTAACCTTCCTCGAGATCGTCCCCCTCACTTCAAACACACGTATGCCGTCATTCTTGCCAAGTTCTGAAGCAGTCCTGGAAGACCTCTCTTGTGTCTTTACTTTTGCTGTTGTGTCTGCCTCAGTGTCCTGAATGGATTAAAAACGCTTCCCTTTCGTAGTCGTTTTGACTTGGAGGAAGAGCCGGAAGCCGCATGGTGTCAGACCCGGTGAATAAGATAGATGAGAGTGCACTGTCGCTTTGTCATGAGCCTGCCTTTCTGTTGGACAGTATTCAGCAGGAGCACACACTGTAGTTTTGGTCAAACCTTTTAAAGATACAAAAGAGGAAAGTGGTAGGGATGACGTGATAAGTGTGTTTGAAGCAGTGGGGCAGGGTTGGGAGGGGAATGAGTGGCAGTGTGGCTTTCACTGTGATTTTTTTTTTAGATTTGAGCAATCCTTGTATAGTTTGGTCACCTCATACAAATTATGGAGAGCAGGTCTAGTGCCAGTGATAACCAAAAGTATGGCAGCACTGAGAGGAAAGTATCTGGTTTAGTTAGGTAGGAGCAGGGGGTTGTGGAAAATAGAAACAGAGTCCTGAAAGGATGAATGGGGATAAGCCATGCAAAATAGTACTAAGGGCGAGGAGGGGGATGACACACAGCATGGGTCCGCGGTGGTGGTGTTGGTGGGTATGTGGGGCACTCCTGCCTGGGTAAGGGAGGAGCTTGAAGGGGTGGCCAGAGCAGGGAACCCAGGGTGAAAGAGTTGTGGCCAGGAAGGGGAGGAAATTTGGGACTGATGGTAACAAGGATGGTGATAGTGGCTCCCACTTTACTGTGTTCTGCAAGTTTATTCGGCACATTTTAATCCCTGTTTCATTTAATTTTCACAACACTCTTTATAATGTAAATACCTTCAGTTTAGGATAAATGGGGAGCATGAGACTTGGAGAATTCAAGCTTGTCCGGGTCTCTTGGAAATTGGGGTAGATTCCATATCAGTGTGTGTTGGGAAGTTTGAAAGATCACACTAGGTGGTGTACAGGGCCATGCATGAGAAGTGTGGAAGCTAAAGATGATAAAACTTGGAGGACTTGGTCGTGTTTGGATGCAGGTGTAAAGGTACAAAAAGGCTAGGTCTAACCCCTAGATTTTTTTCGTGGACGACTGAATAGATGATAATCAGATTGTACGAGGGAAGACCTGATTTATTAGGAGGGGTAATAAGTTAACTTGAAACTACATACTCAGAATCAGCAGTTGATACTTTCTTTTCAGGATATGCATGAACTTCCCTTACTTGCAAGGTATTGAGTGCCTTAACCCTTCCATTACATTCCTCTAAATTGTGTTTCTTGGGTTTTGCTCTCATTTAATGTTTTTCTTTTTCCTGGTATTGGGGACTGACCTCTGAACTCATGGCCTTCACAGTACACTTTTTTATTTTTTCGAGAGCCCTTCTTTTTATTTTCGTTTTTTTAATTTTAAGATAGAGTCTCACTAGATTGCTAAGTTGCCCTGGTTGGGCCCAAATTCGAGATCCTCCTGTCTTGGCTTCCCAGAATGCTGGGATTTCAGGTGTGCACCACCACACCTGGCTGATTTCTTATGATATATATCTTAATTCAGATTCTAGAAAGTACTACAGTAGTATCTGGAAAACGAGATTATTGATGTCATTAAAATTTCCATATCATAAAAATATACAGGTGGCAAATCCACGTGGAGCAGGTGCACCCCTTCTCTATGTCATTTCCTTCCTTATAATCTATTATTGAGAGTAAATTTGAAGAAGGAATGGAAGCATCGTACATACAGCATTCATTCTCAGCTTTTCAATTTAAAGGCAAATTAATCAGCTTAGAATCATCTTTGACTCACCAGAATTTAATTATCCAACTACCCATGTTTGTTGGTCTGTGTCTTGGCACAAATGCAGTCTTTTTCAGATGATAAATGCAGTATGTTTGGAGCTATGGAAAGTAAATACTACATGAAATGTGATATGTAGCCTAAGCTTGGGTAATAAGCACAGTTGATTTGGAAGGAGAGAAGAGTGATTTGGCATAATTACCATGATGAGTTATTTTTTAAAATGTTGAGTTTATATATTCTTACCACTTAAAATGCTAGTTGGCATTAGGCAACAAGCATTTAGAACTATAAAACATTTGTATGTTTCAAGTGACATTTGAGAATTCATTCTAAGAAAGTTCTCCAAAATTCAAGAAAACATATGGAGTAAGATACTGTAATGATACATACCATTTTGAAAAATAGAAAGCAACTTCAAGGTAAAAAACATTTAATATAGTTTACATTGATCTACTTGATCAGATATAAGTGAGCATTAAAAGTCATGAACATAAAAACTACTACTTAAAAGTATGGAAAATTTAACACAGTAAATTAAATGTGAACAAAATTATATATGGACTGATTATGACAAGTTTAAAGAACATAGGTTGAAAAAAACTAGGAGGAAGTAAACATCAAATTTCAGTTGTTGTATTACAATGGTGAAAATCGGAAGCATTTTTCCTAACTTTTTAAATGTTCTGTAATTGTCTCTATTGTTCTGTGATTGTTTTATTATTGTTGAAAATAATGCTTATTCATATACTGTTTCTTAAGTAGCTGGGTATGAATTTCTTAAATGGTTGATGGCTGTAAAATGGAGGTTTTCTCTGATCTCCCCCAAGACTGCAGTGAGGCCATCGGTTGTGTGCCATGGTCCTTACTGATGGGACCCTGCTGATTGATATCTCATAGTTCTGCTGCAGGTCACTTGGCTTTGGTGCATATATTCATATATTCCTGCCTAGTTATTGAATGAGTTTGGAAGTATTGAGTACTTTTACACACTGACCCCTAATAACCTCTGCATTTTTAATTGTTAATCTACTTAATGCCAATTACGGCGAATTTAAAATACTTGAATGATGTTTTGTTTCACAGGATCTGCAACTAGAGGAACTGAAGCACCAGGTTTCTACATTAAAATGTCAAAACGAACAGTTGCAGACGGCAGTCACCCAGCAGGCTTCTCAGATTCAGCAGCAGAAGGATCAGTACAATCTACTCAAAGTCCAGCGGGGTAGGCTTCACTAGTCACTGGTCACTCTCTGGGGACAAGGCAGACAGATTGTTTTTGTGGACTAATTGTGACAAACGTATAAGTCAGAGTTTAAAGCAAAACAGTTTGTATGTACATGAACTAACTCCCTGCAGTGAATTAGTACAGCACAGAGTATTAATAAAAATTTTAAAAAACGGTTTGGTAGTTAAGAGAAATGAAGGCTGATCTTTAAATGTGTGTTTTTTTTTTAAGAGAAAAAAAGACATAAAGACAAAAAGCAAAAGACACAAACGACTAGCACAAATGCACAACAGTAACGTAGGTTTACAAAACAGGATGATAGAAACTTGACAATGGTTGCAATATTGCGTATCGTTACCTTCAAAATGGTTGTTTACATTGATCTTTAAATTTGAATCCAAGCACCTTGCTTCCTAT
>RJWM01020984.1:0-36144 GCA_004363535.1 Dasyprocta punctata
AAGAACACCAGGCCTATCTAGAAAGGGAGGAGAGAGCCTGGTTCAAGAGCAAGCCCAGATCCACACATGGGATGCGTCTCCAGTGTGCTCCAGGGGCTGCCTGTAGAATCCAGGAGACTGTCCTAGAGAAATGACTGCCTGAAGGATGGAGATGACAGAAGATTCTGGAAATAAGAGCCACTTGCTGGGGCCTGGGCCTGTTGACCTCCCCACCAGTGCCAGGACCATGCTCAGACCCCTGCAGGTGCCCCAGACCTGTGCCCGCTCACTGGGCGTGCAGTTGGCTATATGCCCTGTGCCTGTTGGAAGGGGACCAGTGGTGGCGGCTGACCCTCATGTCTAGCTCTTTCTTCCGAAATGGCACCATACTTCACAGGCCCCAAGGGAGAGTGACTCACCCTGGCAAAGAGTGTGGTACATCCTTGAGGGTCTCAGCCAGGATCCTCAAGTGCCACCCTGCTCAGAGCACAGACACCCCAGTTCTGATGCCTACATTTCTCCACCCTGGCCCCCAGCTGGTATAATGACACTGAAGGTTAAGTAGGCCCTCATGTCCGGCAGGCCTTCACTGCCAGCACAGTCACCAATGGAGTTTGCTGGTGACCTCTGCTTCTGTTTCCTCTCCAGGTGCTAGAGAGGCCAGATCCAGGGAGTGCATCTGCCTCGCTGGCCCGGGACATGTGTGAACCAGAAGCCACGTATAATATCCCCCATCCCTCTCACCACACCAACAGAGCTCACTGTGGTCGGGGTTGGGGGACCCTGGGAATACAGCCAGGCCAGCGCCCAGAGAATGCAGCTGACTTCCAGTTGAAGGTGAGGCCACCACCTGCACTCTGTTTCCAGTCTTGGTTCCATCTAGTTCCTTACTTTGCTGGCACCTGGCCAGCCTCACTGAAAACCTTGATGTCCATATGGCAGCCTTGCCACAGGCCAGTTTGGGTCTCAGCTACCCTTTCCTCCTGCCCACTCTGCCCCCTACAGGCACCCACAGGACCAACTACCTACTCATTCACTCACTCATCCCACTGATGTTCAGTGTCTGCCATGGCCCTTGTGTGACACTACTGAGAATGCAGCAGGACCAAGACACCAACATCCTGGGTTTTGAAATGTAAGGACAGCCATGGATCAGAGTAGGCAGACTGGACAAAGAACAAAGCCTTCTGGTCAGAACATTCCTCAGATAAGAGACATCAGAGTATGCTTCACCTCAAAGCCAGCAATGAAGGCCAGTAATTGGGGTAGCACTGAGCCCTGCGGAAGGTAGGAGGGTGAGCCTCACAAGTCTTTGCAGGAAGTGTGTTCCATAGAGAAGGAACCACAGGGGCAGAGGCCCTGAGCACAGCTATCAAAAAGGCCAGAGTGTAGAGTCAGTCAGGGGAGCAGAGGGCAGACAGATCAAAGGGATGGTGGGCAGGCCACCTGGGCACTGAGGGCTCTGCTGGGACATGTCTTTATCCAAAGGAGAGGGGACACACTTGTCACCGTTATGCTGTAACAAGCTGCACATATTCTAAGCCTCAGTACTGCTGCCTTCAAAATGGGTCCCGAGAGGTTTTCCTGCCATAGTTGTATGGATCAGGAACAATTGGGACCAACGAATATTTCTGTAAAGTCGGTACAGTAGGCTTTTCAGCCATCGTGGGCCACATGGCTCAGCAGCAAGTACTCAGCTCTGCAGGCTCAAGCTAAGCAGCTGCAGATGGGATGTGAGTGAGTGATAGGGCCAGGTCAGGGATACTCTACTCAGGGACACGGACATTAGAATTTCCTCTGGTTTTCAGAGGACACACAATGTTTTTCTTCTGATTTTTCCAACCACTCAAAAACATAAAGCTCATTTTTAGCTGTGGGGCATGCTCAGGCAGGTGAAGTGGGGTTCCTGGGCAAGATCAAGGTGAGTGGTGACAACTACTCCTGTAGCAGGGGAAGGGACTCAAGTAGTGACTCTCCACCTGCTTTCCTTCCCCATCCTGGAGTAAAGTACTTCCCTGATGGGTCTCTGATGAAAATAAAAAATTTTTTAAAAAGGAAAGAAAAGGTTAAAAACTGACAACAAAGAAACCTGGAAATTCTCCATCTGGCTCACATAAATAGTTCTCAAGTCTGTGAAAGAGTCATTTCCGTGGACCCTAATCGAGTCTGATTGGTCTTTCTCTTTTTAATTTTGAAGAGAATAAAACCAAACAAAATCAAACAGAATAGAGTCAATCAAAACAAAACAATGAACATGGTACATGACTTCAAAAAAAGATAAAAGGAAGGGCCAGGAGTTTGGCTCAGTGGCTTAAGCATCTGCTTGGCAAGTGCGAGGTTGTGAGTTCGATCCCCTGTACCAAAAAAACAAACAAACAAAAAAAAGATAAAAGGAAATCAATAAAGGCTATCATAATACCTCCTGTTATCCTCAAAATAACTGCCCATACCATTAGGCATAATAAAATCAAACAAAATAGTACAGAATAAGACCAACAAAAACAAAACAGTGGAAGCAAGCAGGGCATGGTGGCACACACCTTTAATACCAGCACTTGGGGTAGGTGGAGTGAGCACTGAGGTAGGTGGAGTGTTGTGAGTTCAAGGCCAGCTTGGGCTACAACATGAGCAAGACCAGCCTGAACTACATAGTGCGATGCGACCTTGTCTCAAAAAAACAGGGCTGGAGTTTGGCTCAGTGGCTTAAGCATCTGCCTGGTGGGCACGAGGTTGTGAGTTTCATCCTCAGTACCGTAAAAAAAAAAAAAAAAGAAAACAACAAATGGAAGCAATACAGGACTTCTAAACATAGTAAAACAACAGTGGTTACCATAATGCTTCTTGTTATTTTCTAAGTGTTATTTTCTAAGTAGCTGCCTATATCATCAGACATAATATAATCAAATAAATCAAAATAGAATAAAATCACTCAAAACAATGAAATCAATACAGGGCTTCAAAACAAGATAGTAGGAAATCAATAATGGTGACCATAATGTTTTGTTATCTTTGAAATAGTTGTCCATGTCATCAAATTTAATAAAATTAGACAAACTGAAACAGAATAAAACCAAACTAAACAGAACAATGAAAACAATATGGAATTCAAATCACTGGAATAGATTAACAGTGTTTCTTTTTATTGGTGCCCATGTTTCTTTTTATTGGTGAATTCAGGCCATCTACATTAATGGTTATGGCCAACATGCACTGCCTCATCTCTGCCATGCTATTTTCCTGCCATTGGCTGCCTACTTTTCTTCTCCATTCAATTGTCTACATGCTCAGTGATACCCCTCTGCCACTATTCCTGGAGCTGTGGTCTTTTTAATCTCTCTCTAGAATGTCCTTCAGTATTCTTTGTAGGGTTGGTTGGTAGTCATGAATTCCTTCAGTTGCTTTTGGTCATGGAAGTATCATGTTTCTCCATTAATTTTGAAAGATAGTTTTGCAGGGTACATCAATCTGGGTTGAAAGTTGTTTTCTTTCAGGATTTGAAATACTTCACTTCAAGCTCTCCCTGACTTGATGGTTTATGTTGAGAAGTCTGTCATGATTCTGATGGGTTTTCCTTTATAGGTGATCTGTTTCTTTTCTCTAATAGCTTTTAATATTCTGTTCTTGTGTTGAATTTCTTGGATCTTGATTATTATATGTCTGGGTGTAGATTTATTTTGGTTATGGCTAGTTGGAGTTCTATATGCTTCACTTCTCTGCATGTCATGTCCTTTTCCCATGCTTGGGAAGTTTTCTGATATTACTTCTAGAAATAGACTTTTAATGTCATTTGTGTTGACACCTGCTTTTTCACTGACACCTATTATTTTTAAATTATTTGTGTGTGTGTCATCTTGCAGTCATTGAATTGTTATTTCCTTGTTCTTTGCTATTTTTAAGAGATCTTTCTTTTCACGATCTCAAGCTGCACAACTGTCTTCAAGGTCTTAAAGTCTATCTTCAGTTTCTTTCAAGTGGTTTTGCCAGCTTTTGATGGCATTTTTAATTTCCTGGATATCTCTTTGAATCTGTTTCATGTATTCTAAATCTTTTTTTGTATTGTTCATTCAAGGTTTCCCTCACTTTCCTATGCTCCTCCATTTTTTTATCTATGTCTTCTTTAGAGATGCTTAGCAATTCTTTTATCATGTTTTTCATTTCTTCTTTTACCTGAGTTAGTATTTCTGTTCTCATTTCTTTTGTAGCCTCATGAAGTTGTTTCTTTACTTCAGTTGCCATCGCTTTAGAAACTTTAGGTGTGCAACTCCCAATCTCTTCCATGTTTACATCTCCTGGACTTGCTCTGCTTGGATTGGAGGCCAGAGACTGCATTTTGGTCTTTGTTTTGATATATTCTTGGGCTCTTTTGGATAAGTAGGTACTGGGGTCCTAGGTACTTCCCACATTGGCTGCAGTTTCTCTGAAATGAGACTGTTTGGTTCCTCTAGTCAGTGCTGGCTACAAGTATCTGATGGCGGCCATTGGATGTGCAGGTGCAGGGCTGTCTGCTGCTTTTCCCAGCCTGCATTGGCTCCCTGATGGCTGATGGAGTGCATTTGGGGGCATGGTTGGTCACCACCTCTGAGCTGGTTAACTGCAGGGATCTTTCAGGATGGCTGACAGAATGTGTGCAGGGGCAGGGCTGGCTGCCGCCTGTGGACCTAGGCTTGTTGCTGGTAAGGATCCTCCACCACAGCCCCTGGAGTGTGTGGGGGAGTGGGGCCAGCCCCCACCTCCAGACTGAGCTGGCTATAGGCAAGGAACCTCCACAATGGCCACTAGATTATGTGTGGGGCCTGGCTCAGTCTGAGCAATTTCCATGGGTCTGCACCCAGCTAGGAGCTGCTGAAGGAGGCCAGCAGCAGTTTTGTTTCTAGGTTCATCTGGCCCAACTCCAAAATGGTTCCCAGCCAATCACTCTCTCCCACAGGAGGATGAAGTCCTCTGCACTCACCGCCAGCCAGTGCAATCTTCCAAGTCCACCACTCTCCTCCACTTCTACTCTCCTCCAATGCAACCTCTCTCTGCAGAGGCCTCCAGGGACACCAGCCACCATGTCATCTTGATCATGTGTCCCCAGGTTCCAACAGCTCCTCTCACACAGTGGGTCCAGCTGCAGGTGAAGGCACTGCCAGCTACCACCTTCTTCTTCATTTAAATTTTTTTTTTTTTACTCTTTCCATGGGCTTCATATCTCACTTTAGATTCTTCCTGGGTCCAGGGGACCCACTTCCTTCCTTCTTGTCTTCCCCATGATGCTATATTCCAGCATCTGGACTCTATTTCTCAGAGAAGCTGTTTACTCTGCTGCTTACTGTTCCTCCATCTTCCAAGTCTAACTGGTCTTTATAGGAAGAGATTAGACACAGACACACACAGAGGGACTGCCATGTAAAGAATTGGAGAGAAGATGGCATAGGTAAGTCAAAGACAGAGGAGCAAGAGACTTGTTCACACCTTGGTCTCAGGCTTCTAGTTTCCAGAAGAAATGAGAAAATGACTGTGTGCTGTTTCAGCCATCCAATCTATGCTATTCTGTTATAGGAGCCCAAGCAGACTAACACAGACACACCTATAGAAATTTCCAGAGTCAGGATCTGTGGCACATATGCCTGTAATCCCAGTTACCCAAGAAGTTGAGGGGGGATGGCAAATTCATGCCCAACCTGGGCAACTTTGACTCAAAAATCAGACAACAAACATACAAAAGAGGTAAGGCCCAGGTGCCACACTTTGGGAGTGCATCCTCTCTAGCTGCACACAAGATCCAAGCTCTGCCCAGCCCAGCATTCCAGGACAATCCATCTGGGGAATGTCCAGCCAGCCTCAAAGGACACAGAAGTACCAAGCCTAGCCCAATCCAGAGCCCCAGAGTTGCTCGTGAGGGAGTGGCCAGCATAGCCAAAGGATTTTGGAGAATTTGAACTCCGCCCATCAGAGCACAAGGCCCCATCTCCATAATTCGGGGGTGTGGCCCAGCTAGCCATGCAGCAGGCCCTCGAGGTTCTGAACTCCATCCAGCCAGGATCAAGGCCCTGGCACCACATGCCAGGGGTGCACTCTTGCTAGTCCCACACTCCAGAGGCTCTGAACTCCTTGTAGCCAGATGCAAGGTACTGGTGGTGTCACACTCCAAGGTACACTCTGCCTAGCCACCTGGGTCCCAGAAGCTCTGAATTCCACTTAGCCAGGCACAAGGTCCCAGCACCACACTCCGGGGGTCCATCTCTCTAGCTACTTCCATTACAGTAGGGAGCTTCTGAATTCCACTCAGACAAGTTCTAGGCCCCAGGGACACACTCTGGGGGTGTGCCCCTGCTAGCTGCAGGGAGGATACAAACTCTGCCCAGCCAGTGCCATAGAGCAACCCAACAAAGTATATCAGGGAACACACAGCCAGGCTCACAAGTCACAGAGCACAAGGTTCCAGTGCCATAGTTTGAGGGTGCACCCTGGCTAGCCATAGGGATATTGGAGGACTGAAGCTCTACCCAGAGCAGCATTCCAGTGCAGTCCATGAGGAGGCTACCTGGTCAGCCACACAGGTCCCAGAGGAAACTCACAAAACAAAAGAGCAAGATGCAGTCTCAGTCCTCCAGCCCACTGAAAACAAACTCAAGAGACACTGAAATGGAAGACACTGGGAGTTACACAACTGAACTTTCTGAAATGATAAAAAATGAAGTAAAGAAACAACTCCACGAAGCTATAGAGAAATGCAAATCAGAAATAATCTCTCAGCTAAAAAATGAAATGACAATCATTATGAAAGAAATGCTGTGTGTATCTAAAGAAGATAAAGATAAAAAAATAGAATAATATAAAAAAGATGGAAACTTTGAATGAACAAAATGAGACACAAATAGAATGCATGAAACAGATTAAAAGGGAAACTCAGGAAATGAAAAATTCCATGGAAAGTTGGCAAAACCACTTGATGAAGCTGAAGATAGACTCTCAGACCTCAAAGACAGTATGGAAGCATACGATCATGAAAGAAAAGGTCTCTTAAAAATAACAAGGAACCAAGAAACAACAATTCAACAGCGGCAAGATGATGTCAAGAGAAATAACATAAAATTAATAGGCATCAATGAAAAGGCAGGGGTCAATACTAATGACATGTGAAGACCATTTGCAGAAATAATAGCAGAAAATTTTCCAAACTTGGGAAGAGAATCTGATATACAGGTAAGTGAAGCATACAGAACCCCAATTAACCATAAACAAAATAAATCTTCACCCAGACACACAATAATTAGGGTATCAGAAGCACAGCACAAGAACAAAATACTAAAAGCTGTCAGAGAAAAGAAACAGATCACCTATGAAGGAAAGTCTATCAGAATCATGGCAGACTTCTCAACACAAACATTTAAGTCAAGAAGAGCTTGGAGTGAAGTATTTCAAATCCTGAAAGAAAACAACTTTCAACCCAGATTGATGGATCCTGCAAAACTATCTTTAAAAATTGATGGAGAAATAAGATACTTCCATGACAAAGAACAACTGAAGAAATTCACAGTCACCAAACCAACACTACAAAGAGTACTGAAAGACACCCTAGAAAGATTCAAAGATAGCTACAATCTTAAGAACAACAACAAAAGGAAACCACTAAGCCTGCCAAACAACTAAACAGAAAATGTATAAAGCCAACAACAGAAAGATATCATGACAGGGATGAGTCAATACATATCAGTTATATCAATCAGTGTAAATGGTCTCAACTCACCAATAAAAAGAAACAGACTGGCAGAGTGGGTTAAGAAACAAAATCCAACAATATGCTGTGTATAAGAAACACATTTCACTCAAAAGGAAATCCACAGACTAAAAATCAAAGGCTGGAAAACAATACTCCATGCAACAGGAACCCAGAAAAAAGCAGGGGTAGCTATTACGTTCACAGACGATGTGAACTTCAAACCGAGAATGTTAAAAAGAGATAAAGAAGGTCACTACATACTTGTTAGGGGAAAACTTCAAGAGGAAGAAATCACAATCATAAATATATATGCATCAAATATGGGAGCACCGAACTATGTAAGACAATTCTTAATAGACATGAAAAAGCAAATAAACAATAATACAGTTATAACAGGGGACCTTAACACCCCATTGTCACAGAGAGACAGATCAACTAAACAAAAAATTAGCAAAGAAATAACAGAAGTGAATCAAACTTGTGAACAAATGGACCTAGTAGGTGTCGACCGAGTGTTCCACCCAACATCAGAATGCACATTCTTCTCAGCTGCACATGGGTCATTCACTAAAATGGATCATATAATAGCCCACAGAACATGCTTAAGTAAATGCAAAGGAACTGAAATAATTCCATGCATATTATCTGACCATAGTGCAGTAAAATTGGAAATGAATGACAAAAAACCCACAAGAACCCCATAAATACATGGAAATTAAATAACACTCTCCTAAACAATCAATGGGTGACAGAATAAATTAAAGAAGAAATTAAGCAATATTTACAATCGAACAAAAATTTAAATACAAATTACCAGTACCTGTGGGATACAATGAAAGCAGTCCTCAGAGGGTAATCTATAACACTAAACACCCACATCAGAAAAATGGAAAGAACACATATAAACAACCTAATGCTGCACCTCAGACTTCTAGAAAAAGAAGAGCAAGTCAAGCCCAAAACCCAAAGAGAGAAGGAAATTATAAAGATCAGGGCAGAAATTAATGCAACTGAAACTAAGAAAACAATACAAAGAATTAAAGAATTGAAGAGTTGGTTCTTTGGAAGAATAAATAAAATTAATAAACTCCTAGCCAACCTAATCAAAAAGAGGAAAGAAATAACTCAAATCCATGCAATAAGAAATGAAAAGGGTGAAATCACTATAGACCCTGTGGAAGCACAGAAGATCATCAACACCTACTTCAAAAAACTTTACTCTTATAGGCTCAATAACACAGAAGAAATGGACAGATTCCTAGAAACATATGAATTACCAAAGCTGAGTCAAGAAGATGCAAAACTGCTGAATAACCCAATTTCAGCTAATGAAATTGAAAATGTAATTAATACCCTACCAACAAAGAAAAGCCTGGGCCCTGATGGATTCACTGCTGAATTCTACAAGAAATTTAGGGAAGACTTAATGCCAACACTCCTCAAACTCTTCAATGAAATTGAAAGAGAAGCAAATCTCCCTAACTCATTCCTGGAAACAAGTATTACCCTAATACCAAAACCAGAGAAAGACCCAAATGAAAAAAAAAAATTGTAGGCCAATCTCCCTAATGAACATAAGTGCAAAAATCCTCAATAAAACACTGGCAAATAGAATGCAACAAGTCATCTGGAAGATTATTCACCATGATCAAGTGGGATTCATCCCAGGAATGCAGGGTTGGTTCAACATTCGCAAATCAATAAATGTAATACACCATATCAACAGAGCCAAGGACAAGAATCACATGATTATCTCAATAGATGTAGAAAAAGCTTTTGATAAAGTCCAACACTTGTTCATGATAAAAACCCTACAGAAAACCAAAATAGATGGTCGCTACCTCAACCTGATAAAAGTCATATATCATAAACCAATTGCCAACATCTTACTAAGTGAACAAAAGCTGAAAACTTTCAACCTAAAATCAGGAACAAGACAAGGATGTCCATTATCACCACTCCCATTCAATATAGTTCTGGAAACATTAGCCAGAGCAATTAGACAAGAGAGAAATAAAAGGAGTAAGGACAGGAAAGGAAGAAGTTAAACTATCATTATTTGTAGATGATATGATACTCTACATAGAAGACCCCCAAAAATCCATTGAAAGACTTCTAGATGTAATAACCAATTCAGTAATGTTACTGGATACAAAGTCAACACTCAAAAATCAATAGCATTCTTGCACACAAACAACAAACTCACTGAGGGAGAAATAAGGGAAACCACACACTTCACTATAGCATCCAAAAACATGAAACACTTAGGAATCAATCTAACAAAGGAAATAAAAGACCTGTACAGTGAAAATTACATTACTCTGAAAAAGGAAATCGAAGAGGTTTTCAGAAAATGGAAAGATATTCCCTGTTCATGGATAGGAAGAAAAACATTGTGAAAATGGCCATTCTCCCAAAATTGTTATACAGATTTAATGCAATTCCAATCAAAATACCACTTGTGTACCTCACAGAGCTAGAGAAATCATCCCTAAAATTCATCTGGAACCAGAAAAGACCTGGAATAGCAAAGGCAATTCTGGACAACAAAGGTAAGGCAGGAGGTATCACAATCCCTGACCTGATACTATATTACAAAGCTACTGTTACAAAATCAGCATGGTACTGGAATAAAAACAGACCTGAGGATCAATGGAATAGAAGATACAGCCACAATTAGAAACACACTTAGCCACCTCATCTTTGATAAAGGGGCCGAACATGTAGACTGGAAGAAAGATAGCCTCTTTAATAAGTGGCGCTGGAAAAACTGGCTTTCCATATGCCAAAAACTAAAACTAGTTCTGTGTCTAAAATAGAACCATGAACTAAAGCCAAAATGGATCAAAGATCTGAATATTAAAACAGAAACACTAAATTGCTAGAAGACAAAGTAGGCAAAAATCTTGACAACATAAGAGTAGGCAGAGGGTTCATGAACAAAAATCAAACTGCACAGAAAATAGTTTCCAGAATCAACAACCAGGATCTCATCTTACTAAAAAGTTTCTGCATATCAAAGGAAATCGCCAACAGAATGAAAAGAAAACCCATGAATTGGGAAAATATCTTAGCCAACTGTCCCTCAGACAAAGGACTTCTGTCTAAAACATATAAAGAATTTTAAAAAATTAGGTCCCCAAAATTCAAGGGCCCAATCCAAAAATGGCAACTGAGATGAATACACACTTCTCAGAGGAAGAACTACAAATGGCAAATAAATATATGAAAAAATGTTCAACATCAATGGTCATTCAGGAAATGCAAATTAAAACATCACTGAGATTCCATCTCACCCTGGAAAGAATGGCCAAGATCAAGAAATCAACCAGTAACAAATGCTGGAGGGGCTTTGGGGAAAAAGGAACTCTCCTCCACTGTTGGTGGGAATGTAGACTGGTACAACCACTGTGGAAATCAGTGTAGAGATTCCTCAAGAAGCTAAGATTAGAGATTCCATTTGACCCAGCTATCTTGCTTCTGGACATTTGCCCAGAAGAACTGAAAATGTCATACCACAGTGATGTATGTGTACCCATATTTATAGCAACCCAATTTGTAATAGCCAAATCTTGAAAACAACCCAAGTGCCCATCAATCAAGGAATGGAGAAAAAAGATGTGGTATTTTCATTCAATGGAGTACTACTCAACTATAAAGATTATATTGAGACTTTTGTATGTAAACGGACACGACTTGAGGCCATACTCATAAGTGAGATAAATCAAACCCATATGTGTAAACACCGTATTGTCTCCCTAGTGTAAGAAACGGAAAAAGTATATGCAATTCAAAATCTATAATAAATACTGTGTTAGGGTAAGAAACTGCTCAGAGAGGAAAAGTAATTGGGATAGGAGAAAGGAGGAAAGTAGGAAGGGAAAAGGAAAAAGACATAAATTTGTATATATACGCACATAAGATAGCTAGAATGACTATATTACTAAATATATTAGTTATTAGAAAAGAAGTTAATACTCATATGATTAGATCAATTTTACATGTCTATATCTGTTAATCTAAACAACCCTTTTGAAGGTAACAATATGCAATATTGCAACCATTGTCAAATTCCTATCATCTTGTTTTGTAAACCTATATTGTTATTATTGTATTGAGTTTTTGTCTCTTTTGCTTTTTGTTTTTTCTATGTCTTTTTCCTCTTAAATAAAAAATAAAAATCCATACTATTTTACATTATGGTTGGCTATACTCCTGGCTCATACTAAAGTTTGAAAAAATCCTTTAAATTCCATGAACTTATGAGTCCCACAGTCTATACTAACTGATAGAAAGAATTTAGCCATTTAATAAACTTCTTATGAATTATATTCAGATGAAAACTCCTTTTAAGATTCTCTAAAATGTCTGCCAGTAGAAGGACATATGAACACTACCATATATCACTCGTTACTGGGTGATGGCTTATCTTCTGCTGGATTTTTGTTTTGGGGGTTTAGTTTTTTGGGGAGTAAGACAAAAAAATATGCTTCTAACCATTCTAATATCAAATCCCTAATTATGATTATTTTTAAAAATCGCAGCATGGTCAAAGAGAACCACAAGTGCCCCTATATGTAACAATAGACAAAAAAATAGGTCGTCTGGCCATTTTCTTCATACAACATATTTAAAGAAATAGTTTTAGTAAAATTAACTAGTTTGGCACAAAAATATGAAATTCTATTTTCTTTGAAAATCTTTTATAATAAGGAACCTTGACAGTAGGACCATAAGGCAGCCACAGACCTTACTACAGAGGCCTCCTTCCTCTGCTGTTACTCACGAGTACTTTGAGGTTTACTGAACCTGATCGGCTTTCTCTCCCTTTCCCAAAAGCCTTTAAAAAATACATGGCAGCTTACTTCTCCCCTCAAAACGTGGAAACCACAGGGAGGACAGAAAAGGATACAAGAGAACTCTTTGCTATAAACACCAGTTCTGATCTTTGGTTTAGTTGAAATTATGAATATTTGTATCTTGTTTTGCATTTGTTTAGCAGTGTTTTTTAATATTCATTTGATAAGATAATGGGAAGTAGCAAAGGCTTTTTCCTCCCAGGAATATAACTTTATTAAGTCAAACTATTTTATTTGCCAAAGAAGTATATTTTTAATATCACAGGTAATGGTTATGTGTCAAAACTGGGCTTTTTTGTTTTATGAAAAAATTGACAAATGATGTAGCTCTTGTTTTATTTTCTGAAGCCTAGTTTCATTCTTTACTAGAAAAGCTCTTTTAAGCCAGGTTTTGAAAAACAGATTTTTAAAAGTGAAAGCACCTTTAATTTGCTCTAATGATTCCTCATGTAACAACAGAATCGTAGATAGGCTTTTAGGTGTCCTTACGGTATGTGAAAAATACAAGACTCATTCTAGAGTTGAATTAGCAGTCTTAATTGATATTATCTGCTTCCATTATTTAACTTGGAAATTAACATGTTGCTAGTAAATATTGGTTTTTACAAATGTCCAGTTTGAAAATGTAAGTTAACAAGCAATATAGTAAATTTGTGACGTTAAAAATGTATTTTTATTTAAATTTTATTTTCTTATCGAGTTTTATAAAAATTAAAATCTTTTGTAACTGTTGCTTAAAATAACTCAAATAAATTACAAGAAGCCCTATCCAGAGACCTTATCCCTTTCAGCCAAGAAAGTCCTGAAATCCCCCTATTACAGTATATAGATGACTTGCTCTTGGATTCTGAAATGTATAAATTATGCCAGGAAGTGACGAAAAGATTGCTGGGACTGCGCCAAGAAAAGAGGTATCAGGTCTCAAAGAAAAGGATTCAAATTTGTATGTGAACTGTTAAATTTCTGAGGTTTGTGTTGAATAATGGAACACAGACTCTGTCAACTTCATGGATTCAGGCCATCCAGGGCCTGACAGTACCTGTTACCAAGAAAAAATTGAGGGAGTCCCTGGGGACTGTAAGATACTGTCAACTTTGGGTCCTTAATTTTGCAGCTATCGCCAAGCCTCTGAATGAGGCCTTAAGAGAATCCTGAATGGCAGGTGGGGCTTTGAGGACCTAAAAACAAAACAAAACAAAACAAAACAAAACACTGGTAAGTGCCCCTGCCCTAACACTGCCTGACATCATGAAAACCTTCCAGCTATTCATTCATGAGAAAAAAAGACATTGCTCAGGGTGTCCTAACACAGATTTTGGGACCTTGAAAGAAGACTATGGCATATTTGTCTAAAAGGCTAGCCCAGTGTCAATAGGATGGCTCTCCTGCCTATGTTCCACTGCCACCACACAAATACTGGCAAAGAAAGCAGACAAATTGACTCTGGGGCAGAATTTAAACGTGTTTGTACCACACACAGTAGAGACTTTGCTGAGATGGCTTGATGGTAAGTGGCCTTTGGGAACTAGATTAGCCCAATATCAGGGGACCTTGTTAAAAGATCCTAGACTCACTATTAGGACCATTCAAGCCATTAACCATGTGTCTTTTTTGCCCACTTCCTTGGAGCCACCTAAACATAACTGCACAAAAGTCATCAAGATGATATCCTCAGCTTGGCCAGACCTACAAAATATGCCTCTCCAGGACCCGGACCTGACCTTATTCAGTCACATGGCAATCCATGGGGTTTGGAGGTTGGGAGCAGGGGGTCTCATAGTTGACCACACTGTCTGGTCAGAGGCTCTGCCTCCTGGAACATCAACACAGTGAGCTGAATTAATTGCACTCACCTGGGCATCAGAGACAGAAAAAGAATGGATGGCAAGTATTGCCAGGAGGCAGGGTGTCCTTCCTAAAACCCTAGGACTCTGTGTGATTCAGGACTTGCATGGCTCCACTCATTTGGGAAAAAAAAAATAGCCATGACAACTTCGCTCAGCCGCCACTTCTAGGTGCCGGGATTACAGACCTTAAACAAATCAGTGGCTGCGAGACATGTGATCTGTGCCCCCACTCTCCCGACCCCAGCAACCAGCAGGTGTTCGGAATCAAGGTACTTACCTTTTGAGGATATTGAGGTAGACTTTACAGAAATTAACCTACTACAGAAAATAAGAAGTATTCATTGGTACTGATCTGTACCTACTCTGGCTGGGTGGAGGTTCTCCCTATTAGGACTAAAACATCTAAGAAGGCAGTTAGGGCCCTGATGGAGTTGACCATACCCCAGTACAGGCTCCCCGTAATGGTAGATTCAGATAATGGACCCGTTTTTGTGGGTAGAGTTCTTCAGGGCCTATCACAGGCCCTAGGACATCAGTGGAAGCTCCATACAGCCTACCAACCTCAGAGTTTGGGTCAAGTAGAGAGACAAACTGAACTCTAAAAATACCTTGGAAAAGCTATGCCAAGAGACTGGACCCAATTGGGTCATGGTGCTTCCCACTGCACCCCATACCAGGATAGACTGACTCCTTTTAAAGTAGTTTTTGGGAGGCCTTCCCTGCTTATACCAGCATTGGAAGGACTACAAAAAATTAGGGGTTTGGACCTCCATTGACAGACGAAGACACTAAATCAGACTCTGAAAGACCTCCAACAGACTGTATTACAGCACCATCCAGTTACACTTCATTTATCTGTTCATGATGTCCTTCAAGCCAGGAGATAAAGTTCTAATTAGATCCTAGAAAGAGGAGCCCCTCCAATCATGGTGGAAGAGCCCCTATCTAATATTATTTGACTACGACCACTGTCTTAAAACTTACAGGTTGCACCCTGTGGATCCATTCCTCAGAAGTTAAGAAGTAGACACCTGAGGAGTAGACAATTACTGACTCACCATCATCACCTGGGACCTCACCTCCACCCAAGCCCCATCTACCACGATGCTCTCAGAGACCACAGCACAAGGTCAAGGGAGCCCATCCCAACAGACTAGAAGGCCTACCCCGACAAGAACATTCCCATAAAGACCACGCTGAGAAGACAATGCACAGAAGTCCCGCTTTCATCACCCCAGAAGCTGACAAGTCAATGCATAGCTGAAGACTGGGTGGACACTGTACACCAGACTGTCAGTAGCCTCAGTGTACTGCTATCCCATTGAATTCTTGGCTCTTTTACTCCCAGTAGTCTTGGTGTTTGCTGTTGCACTCTGGACTGTGTCCTCAGAGGACTGGGGGATTCCAGAGAAGGTTGCTTGTTCTTTCCTTTTCTAGTTGTGGTCACTGACCTAAGCACTCTCAACTGTTTAAAATTATTTTTGTATGGCTAACCCATTTAAACTTCCTGGGACCATACCTAAGAATGACAACCCAGATTTCATTTTCCTACTCCTCATCTTGATGAAGTTTGATAATGTCGGTTCACAAATAAGAAGAGACCCTGGTGAACTGAGGAATATCTCTATAATTACACCATTGAGTGTCCTCCTCAAGGTAACTCTTAAGGCTAAAACAGGCTGCGACAGCAACACAACACTTTCCTTGTGCCCAACAATCTGTTGTATTGTTAACAGCTAGCCAAGGGGGACCTGAGGCCCAACATCTGTTTGTAGACCATCAAACTGACACTAGAGGGCTGCCATTATGTCAGTACTGGCCAGTGTGAGAAAACGGTCTCCAGAAACTTCACCAAATAACCCACAACATAAAACAGAGCACAATGGGAGTGCAGCAAGTAGTGAAACAGCTTCATGACCAGGTGAATTCTCTGGCAGTAGTTCTACAAAACTGGAGAGGACTTAACCCACTTTTCATGAAACAAGGGGGACTTTGTGCTACACTAGAAAAATTGTTGTTCCTATGCAAACAATTCAGAGTGATCATAGAAACTCCAGACAAATTAGACCAAGAAAAAAAATGGTATTATGATACTCAACGATGTTATGATAAATCATTCAATTGGAACCCAAGACTAGCCTCCATCCTTGCAGGAATCACAAGGCCAATAATCATTATAATATTGATCCTCAGTTTCAGGCTGTGCCTGTTTAACTGGGTAAAAGATAGGATTCAAAACACATAAATCAGGTGCACATGACGGTATTGGCTGACATTGTTACCAGTCAGGCCAATGACAAACCACTGCTTTGGGAAGGACTAAATATATTCGAGAGAAAAAAATATGTCCTCGAGGGAGGAATGTGAGGGCATTTGTGACCCCCACTATTTGCTTTCTTCTCTTTGCCCTTTTCCCTTTAAAACCCCCAAAACTTAGTATGGAAAACTTCATTTATTTTATAACCTATGGTCTAGATGCTTAGCTAAGCAGTTAAGACACTACACAAGTGAACTTTGGCCAACCTCCCAAAATGCCTCCTTCCCCCAATTGGCCATAAAACTATGAAAATGGTAACAAACGGGTTTATCTTAAGGTGACCGAACTGCCCAGTGCCTTAATTGTGTGTCAATTAACCAAATGTGTAAGGTCTTGTATCATTCCAAAGTAATGATAGTACTGCAAAAAGGTGGCATCCATGGTGACCCCCTGACCTTGTGAACTCATACAGAGGTATATAACGAAAGAGAACAAAGGAATTGGGGCCAGCCAGCAGTTCCAATGGCCTGAGCTGACTGATGACTGCAGCTTGTAAAATAAATCTCACTTGTTTCTCAAATCTCAGTTTCCTGTGGGTAACTTTCTCAAGTGTACTGTCACAGAACTATGGTGTTTAGAGTGGCCGGTGAGGAGGAGGAAGATATTCTGAATGATTCTGTCCTGAGACACACACACACTTTTCTCTCAATGGCATGTGAGTCTCCCTGACCTGTTCAGTGGGACTGGAAGGTCTCTGTGACCCCATCCTCACAGTCCCTAGGCTAATAAACCAAGTTCATCCCCTCAAAGTGACTCAGGAACTCCATTAGAGCCTTGTGCCCCCAGGGAAATCCAGCATTCCTCAACTAACTTTAAGCTCACAGGTTGCACCTGGAGTGGTACTATTTACTACTCTTAATTCCCAAGTTATCCTGCCCCTAAGAGAGGTGCCAGGGGTGGAAGGAAATACTCAAGTGCAGGTCCTTTTTTCAGTTACAGATGTATAAGAGGCTAGGACCTATGCAAGTGAACATGTGCTTTAAAAAGGGAAAGAAACCACCCTGGGAAGGTTATTTCCCCTTCAATAGAACTAAACTGAATAAGAATGATGCCTGACGTGCTAGTTGCTATTACCATGGAGGTAAAGCAGTGTATTAAGTGTTTTGTAAATATACTAATACAGATCTTCCAGGAAGGGAAAGCACTAGTGGGACATCATTTCATTTATCAGTCAGCTCCATAGTTAAAGATACAAAAACTTCAGATGGTCTCACAGACATCTATGGCCCAATTGCTGGACACAGTCTGTTTTCAACAATCGGACCCAGAGGAGGGACAAAAGAGAAAGATTAAGATTGTCCCACTTGGCAAAGCTTTAAGCCCACCCAGGTCATCTAGGGAAAAACCCCAGACAACTGAAACGCGTTTCAAGTGCAACAAGACCATACACTGGGCATGCCTTCACCAAGCTTCTGCCTGGGCCCCGACTTGTGAGACCACCAGTGTGCCTGACTCATGGCACTGCTTTAAAAAAAAAGCTGATACTCTTATCAGTAAAATAATTTCACTGGAATATTGTAATTCCTACTTGCTGTAAGGGTAGGTTTCCCTAAGATACCTGTAACAGTGGGCAAGGTTGGATGCTTTATGTTTTTTTTGTTTGTTTTTCCAGAGATTTGGAGTAGAGACCATGTAGATTCTGAGAAAGTGTCAAAGCAAGCCAGTCATGGTGGCTCACTCTCATAATCCCAGCATTTGGGAGGCTGAAGTAGGAGGATCACAGTGAGTTCAAGGCCAGCCTGGGCTACATGGTGAATTGACAGTCAGATTGACTACATAGTGAAGCAAAGCAAGTAAGCTGAATATGATGACACATGCCTAGAATTCCAACACTCTGAAAGATGAAGCAGGAGGACTGCAAGTTCAAACCCAGCCTGAGATATTCATCAACTTAGACCTTGGTGCAAAAAAAAACCCCCAAAAAACAAAAAAATAAAATAAAACAGGCTTGGGATGCTTAGTACAAAGGCTCTGGCTTTAATTCCAGTATCTGGAATCGAACATGTTCACACCACTGTCCTTTCCCTTTCCATCTGAGGGCCAGACCATTGGATATAGGCAGATCATTCGATCAGGAAGAAGCCAAATAAATACTTCCCTGCCAAGTTTACCAAGGACAGCAGACCCTTGCAAATGCCTCTTTATTGAGGGCTTCCTAGTATCTCTGGAGATGGGAATGGCTTGGAGGACAACCCTCTCCTATGCCTTAGGAGCAGTGACACAGGCTACAATATAGACCTCTCTAAGCCCTCATCCATCCCAGGAGAGATGCTATAAAACCTTTAAGGAAAAAAGGATGCCAATTTACAAATTAAAAATGAGATGGAGAGAATGCAGAATCTAAGAATGATTTTAACACTGTGCAACAATGCCCCCAACCAATAGGGAATATATCCCAAGACCGCCAGTGGATGGGCACCTGAAAGTGTGGGCAGAGCTTATGTATGCTATGTTTTCCTACACACACATTGCTTTAATAAAACTTATAAAAGTCTCAGTAAGAGATAATTTAACCATAGATCTTAGCAATTTTGGGAAATACATGTATATGTATGCATATATATACTTTTTTCCTTTTTTTTTTTCCCTTAAGTCAAGAACTTCTACCATTTCTCCTAAAGGAAGCACTTTATGGTTGCTCTTTGGCATATTTGAATTGCCACCTTCACCGCTCAGTGGCGAGCATATATAGAGCAGGACCTACAGAGCAAAAGGACAACTCACAGACTGGGCAGGTGTGAAGAGGGACACAAAAGATTTCATCTACTCACAACAGTGCACAATTTAAAACTCAGGACTTCCTTTCTAGAATTCTCCATGTAGTATTTTTGGACTGAAATTGACCACAGGTAACAAACTGCAAAAAATGTAACTGTTGATGGGGGAAGACAACTATAGTAACTTCCTGCCTTCATGTAGACATGTAGTTAGCTCTTAATTCCTAGTTGTGACTGAAGACTCGTAAACTTACTCAGAAGAAAACCCCAGTGTTAGACATACAAGATGCTTTATTTTAGCCTGGAATCTAATCTCCACAGCTGTTGTTTGGGAAATAGGAACCACCTGAAGTCTACTTAGAAATTCCAAGTAACATCAGGTCTAGAGTAAAGGGGGAAAGGGGGTAGATGGACCTAGAGTTAACACGTGTAACTGGGAAGACTCCAGAGAAAGACTGAAGTCCTGCTTCGCTGAGGATCAAGTAGCTACTTGAGTTAAAAAATAAATCCAGGCAGGGTGTGGTGGTGCGTGCTTGTAATTCCAGCACTCAGGAGACTGAGGCAAAAGGATTCACTGTGAGTTTGAGGCCAGCCTAGGCTACAAAGTGAGTTTAAGGTCAGCCTAAACTGCAAAGCAAGACCCTGTCTCAAACAGACAAAAAGCAAAACAAAATAACCTCCACCAAATCCAAATATTCAAACTTAACAGAAAAGCAGGTGTTCAGACAGGCCACTGTCCCTGTAAATTTTCACTATCCAGGGGAGAAAAAATACACTCAATTAATAATTTATCTTTTATTGAAACTGTTGAATACTTTATATTACAGTAAAGTTGATTGGCAAAAATTAAGAGAAAAATCAATTTTAAAAAATATACTCATGTTGAAATCAAATAAGCCAGCCAAACGGGGCACAAACCAAGAGATTCTGTAGGGTGGTTTGCTTTTCCCATATGAATATCACTGAATCTATGTACAACTCTGCAACATGAAAAAAGTCATTCATGAAACACTTCAAGAAAGGAGTTGACAGCCAGCGGAGGATATGGGTCAGGTCCTCCTTCCTGCCCTTGAGGGGGCCCGCAACCAGCTACAATGAGATTGGGGCCCACCATGCTTCCTGCCAGCTCGGAAAGTCATACTCTGTGCAAATTAAGGCTTCTTATTGGTTGAATGGTTGATAAACACTTTTTTTTTCTTAAAAAAATAAGCACAGTAAAGGTGGTATCATGAGAACCTGAAGAGATGAAACCTACAGCCCAAACCAAGAAAGCAGCGATTTTCTCAGACACCTCAATTCCATGTCACACACACAAAAAATTGTCAATCTTTGGATGGGCCGTCTGAGTTTACCAGCTGGCAAAAGCAATACTGACAAATGTGCTCTGTACACCTGCGCCTGAAGATGTCATGCAACGAGCTGCAGCTGTCATTAATGAAAGGCATAGAGCAGGTAGAGCCTCCCAAACCTAGGTACTCAGGGACCCTGTGCATGTGTGTGCAGTGCCCTTAAAAATAGAAAGCAAAGGAGAAGAGACAGAATGGAGTCCTCAAACTCAGGGGACATGTTAATGACCAGTTCAAAATGCCACAAAACACCACCCCAGCAAACCAACAGCTTCCATTCCTCACCCGCTGGTACACTGCATTCTGCTGGCAGGAAGAAACTGTGGTTTTTTTCTTTTTTTTTTTTTTCCTTTTTCACAAACCTGAGTAATTATCAGAGTCAATAAATAGGGGGAGAGAATTAAGATGCTAAAATGTAATTGTCAAATACCCTAGAGGGTTAAAGCAGCAAGGGTTTTTTTCAAACACAGCCCTCTGTTGTGATGCACCTGGCCTGCACTGGCAGGCACTCACAGGAGCTCTGTAAATGAGGACTCAGGGCAAACCCTGGGCACGAGGTACCGCCCTTTGGCCAACGTGAGCAATGCCTTCTTCCAACGACTGTAAACAGTCATGAAGGAGCAGCACCTGACCTCCTTCACCCTCTCCCCCACCACAACTTTCCCTTTTGAAGCAGTTTTCGTTAAAGGCAAAATTATAGAAGCATCATCAAGTTGAAGTCTTATTTGGTTGGAGGTGCTTGGCTGTCCCATGGCTCCACATTCTCCCATAGGCACCATGGCATTAGATGTGTAAGAGGTCCTCATCACTGTCATCGTGGAAGGATACCAGCTTGGTGGAGGTCACTGTCTTCAGTTGTCCAGGCCTGGGCTTCCCTTTCCGGGTCTTCTCTCCTGGGACCAGCCCCGCCCTATCGTCCTCCCTCTCCCAAAGGGCTTTCTGGTGTGGATTTCTCACAGGGTGTGAGTTGTCCACTCTGGCTCCTCTGCTTGAATGAACTTTCACCTCTGGGATGGTCAGGACCTCATCCTCACTGTCCTGGTCATCCCCATGCAGGGATGTGAGGGCCTCTGCTTTCACGGACTTGGTGGTAACATGGCCATTTTCCTGTCCTTCCTTCACCAGTCGTGGAGGTGGCATCTGGATCTCTTCCATCAGCCACTCTGTTTCATTCTCACCTGCTTCTTCCTCCTTATTCACCTGCCAGGGAGCAATAGCAGAGACCACATGAGCTCCAAGGGAGATACCCACCTGCTTTTGCTCCTGTCCTTGCCTCAACTACTCCTGAGTAGAGGCCCTCCCTGCTGGCACAAGCTGAGGACAGAGCCCACTACCCATCAGTCATAATCCATACATTTCTGGTTCCCAAGTCACCACCAGAGCTGACAATAACTGCCTGCTCCTAGTAAAACCAATCCAGCAGAAGGGCTTCAGGATGGTTACTGAGGGGGACCCTGTGTCAGTTGCTGCCGCCCAAGGGGGCTGAGCCATGCAGAAGGCAGTGCTGGGGAACAAGGGCTTTTCTAGGCTGCCAGTTGTGCAGCAGAGGAGGGGACATGTGGTATGTAGGAGAAGCAGCCATAGGAAGGACGTGTGTGAGAGTCTAATTTTAAAAAGGGATTTGCCAATATGTATGGCAGGCCTCATGCATACAGTATTTATGCTGTTTGACCCAGACAAGGCCTTTTCTGGAAGTTTATTCGAAGGAAAGCAACCAAATGCTAGATACACAGAAATTTTCAACACGGTTTCCAGGGAACAGCCAAAAAAGTGGAAAAAACCTTAACAGCAAGTACTCCTAAGGAAACCAGTTGCAACCCCAATGGGAGAAACTTGGAAGAAAAATAAAACAAAGCATGTTCGGCTGAGTGGTCAAAGGCTGTAACTACTGGTTTTCCTCCCAGGTTGCAAGCTGCCCATGCTGCTGTTCTTCCCAGCATTGTGAACACTACTGCCATGAACCATACAGCACTGCTGCAAGGTGGGGATGAGTTTACCCCAGAGATTCAGCGGACAAGCACCTTTGAGTATTTGTAGGACACGCTGGAGCTTCTTCGACAGCAATTGGTCAGCTTGTTTATCACAACCTCCCTGTTAAGAAGGAGACCGTAATGAGTCCACTGTAGAACCACCAGGTGCAGAGGAGTCCCCAGCCAGAAACCAAGCCCAGTTTGTTGCAGCTTCCAGGGGCTGGACTGCACTGGCTGCAGGTCTACAAACATCACCCCTTCCCAAGGCAGTGAAGTCCTGAACAACAAATGACCTGCTGTGACAGCAGAGCAACAAACTATTTGTCATGATTCAGCAGAAAAAACATGGGCTGTTACGGTTTGTGTCTGGGTGTTCCCCCAAAGCCTCATGCAGTGATGCGGGGGGGTGGGGAGCGCGGGATTTTCAGAGGCTGCTGAATTTAGTTTGTGATTAGTTCATTGTCTAATGCTGGGATTGAGGATGAAGTGCTACACCTGCCCTAGGCCAGGCAGTCTGCATAAAAGGGAGGAAAATATAAGGGAGGAAAAGAGGCTTGTTCCTTCTTTTGCTCTTCTTGCTTTTGTTATCTTTCACTGCCATGAATGGTTGCCCTTCTGCCACACTACCCGGCACTGGAATCAAATGATTACAGATTGAAACCTCTACAAACTGCGAGCTAAATAAATTTTCCCTCCTTTAACTGTGGGTGTAGGTATTTTGTCTCTGCAAGACAGATAAGTAACTAAGGCTCTGAAATCAGACCAGAGAGGACTCAAATCCTGTTTTATCTCTTGGTAGTCACAAGGTCATTTACCAATTTGTGTTCTTTTCCATCCAGGAGTGTAACAGGACCACACCTCCCCATGGCCTGAGGGGACTGCTGCAGGCCCACCCTAGGCAGAATGCACTTCTGTGCCTGGACCCCCACCTTCCCTGCCCTGCTTCCTGGGAGCAGATGGTTCGAGTCAGTAGATCTGTACCCACCGCCCCAGAACCCCACCTGAAAAGCTACCTGACAGTCACATGAAATGCAGAGCAGAAGAGCCAACTGGATGGCACACACCTGACACGATGGGGGCTCACTTAATAAATGCTCCCTTTTGTAACATGAGGACACAGAGGTCAGCTGATCAGCAAGAAGTCTACTCATGAATGACACTTAATTTTCTATCAGTCTTTAGCCACATCAAGAGACCAATGTCCTGAACATCCAGAGGGACTGGCTGAGGAGCCCATGGCATGTCCAGGTGTGACATGAAGTCAGAATCCGTGCATGGTGCCACAGCTCTGAAAAGCAGACATTTAAGAAACTGGTTTCTGCCATTACAGGGAATTTCTGAACTGAGAACTGAAAGGCATTTGCTGTGGCTGGGCTCAAAACTGAACCCTGCCTCCAACATGGGGCTCCTCCAGGGGCCCTCCTTACCTCCGTTCCTTCTTGTGAAGAAGCAGGGCTAGCAGGCAGCCAGTGAGTGCCACCAGGAGCAGGCTGAGGATTGCCCCGACAGCCTGGCTCCTCTCCGAAAGCCCCTTGTGGCTCTCTTCAGTGCTCTCTCCGTCAAAGCCCACCCTAGACATCACAAGAAAGGGAGATGAATCATTTGGGGTTCCCAACCCAAGGAATAACCCCCACAGGACAAATTCAACAAGCCCCTCCCAACCACAGTCCAGTAAACCATATCCACTTGACACGGCATATGGAATCTTCCTTCAAAAGAGTTTAAAGCAGAAGGATGGACAAATGAATAGAAGACACCATTTTAAGTGTCATGAAATGTCAAGTACTGGAGATGTCAGGACTGGAGGGAGGAGTTTAAAGATGCCACTTCTCCAAGCTGGGTATGGTGGCACTTGCCATAATCTCAGCACTCTGGTAAGTAAGGTGGGAAGATCACAAGTTCAAGCCCAGCCTGGGAAACGATGCAAGACCCTGTCTTAAAAAGTCTGGGGATAGAGTCCAGGGGAAGGCTTGGGTTTTATCCCCAGGACTGCAGAACAAAAACCAAATAATAATAGCTCCTTGCCCACTAAATTGATTCTGGGCAAACAGAGGTCACCAATCACGAAGGGTCCCCTGCAATGACTCCATCTCATAATCCAGTCCTTTCCAGAGTAAAAGTAACATTCAGGGCAACTGACGTAGGCACGGACAGTGCCAGTGACATTCCCCAGCCTTTCAACCATCCTCCCTCACACCCCAGCATTCAGACCTTCATAGAAAGGCAATGCACTTCCATGATGTTACACATTCAAGGGAAGAGATTAAAAAAGCATTATAAAGGGAGAACGATCCAGGCAGCTGATCCTCTCTGCTCAGAGGACAATGTCTGTATTACAACTAGATGCTTCCGCTGTCTGGTCTCCTATCATTCAGGGCTACCACATACATGGACACAGAGTAACAGAATGTCTCCTGCCACAGGAAGCAAAGCACAGCAACAAGAAGTATCTGCACCCCTCACATCTGCCTGTAATCCCAGCACTCAGGAAGCTGAGGCAGGACTGCTGAGAGTTCAAGGCCACCCTGGGCTACACACTGAGTTCAAGGCCAGCCTGAAATACATAGAAAGATCTTGTTTCAATAAACAAATAAAGTTCTGGACTGCTCAGTATAAAAGAAAAGAGACATCACAAGCTACACACAGAATTAAGACACTAAGGCTGCTGGCTATTCATTTAGAAAGTTATTACGATTATCTGGATCTAATACAATTCAAATTAGGTGCAGGCAACCAACCAAAGGCTTGGCCACATAAGCTTAAGTGGTCTGTGTCAGAGTACAGTGTGAGACAAAGAAATAAAACATCTGGAAGATAAGAACAGAAAGAGCTCGGCACGCACCCCTGTCCTGGCCTATACCTGTTTTGCTCTGCGGGATGGTGACATCACCACACCTGACAGACATCTAGACCCCTGCCGACTTCTCCCTTCAAACCCAGAAACTGACCCAGCCAGAACTGGCACGGACCACTCAGAAACCCATTAGCTGCATCTAGGACACTTTCTCATCATTGAATGATTAACTTGGTTTAATTTCTCCTGTTTTTTTCTTTAAGTCATAGATTATTTAGAAGTGCATTTTTGTTTTCCAATTTGCAGATTTTAGTTATTCTTTCTTTGTGATTCCTAACCTAATTGCGTCATATGTATCATTTAAATGATGCCTATATTCACAAAGACTTGTCCACTCTGTGGTTCTTACAAAGTTTAGTAAATGTTCTGTGTGAGTGAAAGAGTGAGTATTCTCCAAGTGCTGGAACAGTGTTCTCTGCGTGTCTCTGCCATCCAGCTTTCCTCACCATCACCCCAGTCCCCCAGTTATTTTTTGTGGATGTGGCCCAGCTGTCACCGAGCAGAGCTGAGTGGGTCAGTGCTTCTGCCCGTGTGTGGTCTGTGGGTTCTGCTTCACACGTGGAAATTGCACTGTCGGGCTGAGGGGTGTTTAGATCTCTTGGATCTTCTGAATGAAGTCACCCCAGTTTCCCTTTACAGTATTTCGCCATAGTGTCTACTTTATCTGACAGTACCACAACCACTCTACCTTTCCTTCAGACTATTATTTTCCTGGTTTTTTTTTTTTTTTAATCATTTTGACCTCTGAGCTTTTCTGTGTCCTGGTTTTAGGCATATTATATTCCCTGTAAACACAGATGTTTTTAGAATCCTACTTGACAATTTGTCTTTTAATTGGAAGCTTATTTATATTTAACATGAGGACTTTAGGTTTCTACTATCTAAGGTAAGTCCTACATGCCTTTGACTTTGCTTCTGCTTTTCTTCTCTTTTGTCTTCTTTGGAGGACTTGAATTTATTTCTCTTTCTTTTCACTACTGCTTTGTAAATTATATACTGTACTTTTATTATTTTAATGGTTGTTCTTAAAATATTGGCAGAGCCTAGCGTGATGGCATATACTTGTAAACCCAGCACTTAGGGGGCTGAGGCAAGAGGATCACTGTGAGTCTGAGGCCAGGCTGTGTTACATAGTGAGTTCAAGGCCAATGAGACCCTGTCTCAAACAAACAAAAAACAACAACAAAAAACCCTGGCATACACACAAAACAAAAAGGTTAACATTAATCAGTGTCCTCCAGTGAGAAATGACTTCTTACATACAGCTCACATACTACAGTTGCCCAGTATTTTCACCTTTTTTGCACTATTCTTTTTAATTCAACAATTTAGCTTTCCCTGCACTTCTGAGAGTCTTCTGTACACCTGCCATTCTGATACTTCATGACTGTGTGGGTCTTCCTGTTACTGTTACCCACTGTGCTGGGCATGCAAGGGCCCCTTCCATCTGGAGATGCAGGTTTATTAACTTTTGGAAAAAAATTTTAATAAAAGCATAAATACGTAAGCACTGACTACTGCTGTACCCATACTGTGAAATACCCATTTTTGCAAAGTAGTAGGTATTTGGAAAGTCATTTGCAGGAAGTCAACAGAGAAAATACAAAATGTTCATCAAAAGCAACGAGGTAGCTGAGCATGGTAATCCCCATCTGTATTCCCAGCACCATGAGAGGCTGAGAAAGGAAGATCACCAAGTTTAAGCCCATTCTAGGTAACTTAGTAGCTAACTAAGACTATCTCAAAATAAAAAATTTTAAAAAGGGCTGGCGATGTAGGTAGGCTCAATGTCAAGGCCCTGAGTTCAATACCAAACACCAAAAAACACTGACACAAATTCTAGAAGAAACAGCTAGTGAGTTAGAGGCCAGCCTAGGCTACAAAGTAAGTTCAAGGCCAGCCTGAACTGCACAGCGAAACCCTGTCTCAAGAAGACAAAAAAGGAAACAGCTAAATAACTGAAAAGGGTGTTATCCCAATTATCATTAGGATGATAGCTGACTTTTTTTTAATATTTACATTTGATTTAAACATACACAACTGTTGCCGTGATAAAGTGGAAAAACCCAAGCAGGCAGCACGCTGCCTAGTGCACACCTGTAACACTCCAGTCATCCACCCCAGCATGAGAACATTCTCAGTGCTTTGTTTGGGTACTGTCTGCTATTGTTTTTAATGTCTGTATTGTTTCCTTGAATTCTTTATTGCCTTTATCAACATGTTAAGAGATATAAGCACCTCCAGTTCCTAACATTCTAAATGTCATAAAAAGCAGATGTTCCTTGGAACATTCTTTTCAGGTTCTGAAGTGGGACCCCAAAGTCCCATAACTGGGCCCTCAAGGTTCATCCCCTTTTCCCACAGCAACCCGATTTCTCTGTACCCAGCCTTACAGAACCTCTAAACCCACTTAGGAAACTATGAGGAAGGACTCACCTGATGGCATTTTAGTCTCTCAGTGTCAAGAAAGTGTACTTTTTATTTTTTTTTTAATTCACATTTTGCTTCTTTCACAAAGAACATCTAGTTTTAATCCTTTCATTTTGCAATGACTTCTTCAGAATACAAGAATTCAAAAGCTAAAGTACCACGAGTGAAATGTCAACCCAAAGCCTCTTTTCATCACTGTGAAGCTAACAGTCCTTATGCCCATGTCCCTACAACAGAGGACAAAGCTATTTTTTGCTGAGGTAGCACCCATAAATAAGTGAAAATGAAAATGGATCTAAGATCTAAGAAATATGGCATCTCCATCTTGCAAAAGGTTTTTCACTCAGACACAGAAAATACTTCACCCCAGGCCAAGTGAAGTTTTACCATATAAAACTACACCAGGTATAGAGACCACAATGTGCTGAGAAACAAAGACAAAGCCTGGCCAGTGCTTGCCCCAGCAACTGAGGATGGGCCATGCACAATGGTAGCATGAACACCCAGGTGGGACTTAGCTTGGGACACTGTGTGGCATGGAACAAGTATGGCCAGTGCTACTGGGGTGGCAGGTCACAGCAGCATGCCAACAATCTCAGGTCCGGGGGGTGGAGGGGGACTGCTGGCTCTGTGAAATTGAATCATCTCTTTTTGTGTATGTCTGAACACGTTACAATGAAATACTGGGGAAAACATGGACACACAAACTTAGGTAGGGTACCATGGGCTCGGGAGGGCCTCACAGGCCCCTGGAGACGGCCAAGGCAGGGACCACACCAAGTCTCTGCAGGGCGGTGTACCAGCAAATCACCGAGGAGGTGAGGAGCTGGGGTGGCGCTCTACACCTAAAGACAGGGCCCTGCGGGTTCCTCTTTCTGCCCTCTAGGACAGTACTTACCCCAAAGGGCACACAGCCGAGGTGTACCAGGAAAAGAGGTACTGGCAGTCGGCAGTCTCGTGACTGAATTCGGGTATCCCTTCCTTCACCAGAGGGTCACAGTGGAAGAAGATGGTGGATGAGACAGACTTTGTCTTATCTTTCCCGCACTTGGAGGACGAGGCAAACACAACATCCAGATCGCCATCTGTCAAGAAGGAAGGGGCACACACATACCCCCACAGCACTGTTACCACCAACCTCCCAATCACAGATCTAACAAACAGACTTAAAATCAGATGTAAAGATACGTTGTGCAATGTCTCACGTGTGCTCAGCTTTCATAGTTTAAACAAGGTCATTTAAGGACATTCACGGAGCCCTTACTGTAAGCACACCTCACAGAAGAAGGCAGACCTCTGACCTCAGTTCACCATATGATATGGAGTGGGGCTGGCCAGGTGGCATCAGTCCACCTGGGGACTGAAACCAACTACATGGACAACCGATCAATCAATCAATGGTGCCTGCACAATGGTACCACCAAGCTCAGCAAGCATCCTGACTGCAATACTCCACATATGGTATCTCATACTACTGTGGGGTCAGTTTGTCTGGTTCCATCAGGGACAGGCCAGCAGAAGCTTTGCATCTCCCTCCCTCCTGGACCCTGCTTCTCTCTGTACTTTATGATAGACTGCAATCTACATCCTTCTGCTGCCACCATAAACCCAAATACGTCAGCTCCCAGTGAGACCTATGAGTTCTTCCGTCATGTTACTAAACGGGAGGGTAGTTTTAAGAGCTTATTGTCATCGTCAGAAGTGAAAGGTTCCCGTGTGCACTCAGCTCCTCCTAACTCTGTGGCTGGCTCACACTCTCCGTGAGCAAAGGCAATCACTGTGGGTTGGACATGTCCGCAGGAAGCCAGGGCAAAGGTGGGGTACATTGGGCTCAGGAAGACCCCACAGGCCCCAGGGGATGACCAAGCCAGGAACCGCACCAAGGCTCAGAAGAGCAGCGTGGAAACAAGGAGGCAAGGAGCCAGGTGGCAGCTCTATACCTAGAGATAGGGCCCTGCGGACACACTCAAAACACTCAAATAATGACAACAGCTACTTTTTGGTGCCAGTAAATGAAGAAAGTAGAAAGGTCTAAAAGGGAAAGGCACACATATGCATATACATACACCATTGTGCTACACACAGGGGTCCTGAAAGCTGCAGATGCTGAAGGTAGACCCAATGTAGTCTTGTGGAGGCAAACGTGTAAGTTTTATTTATAACCAGTACAGTGCTGAAGAACCTAAACACTCATGCACACTCAAAAGAACACAGAAACCATGTGTGTGCAAAACACATGCTTCCTCAGATGAGGAAGCAGACAGCCAAGACACGCCAGCAAAGGTGACCCATATCGAGCCAGATTCCAGAGGGACTTTGCAAGCTGATAAACACCATGATGGCTAGAGTCACGCCTGCTGTAGAAGCAGCAGCCAGTAGAACTGGGTGCAGCCTGTCAAAGATCTTCAAGTTGTGTGGAAAAACAGTTTGGTCTTTCCTTTGTGCATGCTGAAGGCTCTAACAGCAAAACTTTAGCATCACCCACTCTTAACCCCACAGCTCTGGGGAAGGAGAGCAGGCCCTGAGGAGACAGGACAGCCAAGGCAAAACAAGAGCTGCTTGTGATGTGTGGATTTGACCCAAAGTTACTGGATGAGTCACTGAAGTGAGAGGAAAGCAAAAGAACAGGGAAACATAGGTAGTTTTTCTGTGAAGTGGAACTATGAGAATGAATGAGCTGAGCAAAACTCCCACTGCCTCCCAGGACCAAAGAAGAATAAGCAATCTTCATTTCTGTCCAGGGGCCATAGTTCTCATGGTGCCCAGGGCCCAGTCACAGCCCAGAGGCAAGAATCAGCAACGGTGGCCCATCTTCTGATGTCCCTCCATTAGGCGCTTGTATAGGCCTGTTGATACTGGCGCCCAAATTCCCAAGCAGGGAGCATGTGCGCTTCCTCCCAGACTACATTCTCTTCTCCCCTCAGGGGATTCTCAGCAACCTTTCCTATCAGAAAGGTCAGGTTTCTCAACATACCCTTAAAAATTTAACACAGTCACAGTTCAAAAATTAAATTACGAAAGACACACAGTGAAAGAGATGTTTGACAAACACAAGGGAAGGAAGATTCTCTCATGACTAATAAGCGTGAGGGTGACCCCTTCCTCAGAGCCCCTATCAAATCTCTTCATGCCCACCTCTCACATGTGGGCCAGCAGCAAGAGTCAGCCTGCACCTTCCATCTTTTTGGTGAATATGAAATCTCTTGCCCTTCTCTAATGCTGCTTTATGTTTCAAAATAAGGATGCATCCGGCCTAAAACCCCAGCTTGGTAATTCTGCCTGCCTCTGCCTGGTGGGCAGAGGTACACAGGTGCAGTACTGGTCCTATGCTCACTGAGACACAATTTGCCTGCTGCCAGAAGGTTGGGTCTTAACAGACTGTGTTCCCCTTCACAGAGTACATCTCAGACTAATTTTAGAGCAGGGATCTTGTTTGAAAACTGTGGCCAGTTTGCTGATGGAAATGTGAAAGCCCTTTCTCTGAGGAAGTTAAGCAAGGAAGACTGATGAGGATAGTGAGTTACCCTGGACATAGTACTTGGTCCTATCTGAGGTGCCCACTTTCCTGATGAAGTGCTCATCATTCAGCTTCATCTGGCAGATGTTGGCTCCGAAGCAGGCAGGGTTGGAAGAACTGGTGATGGAGGACAGCTGGATTTCATATAGGTAGCTGTCCCCATTGGTTCTCAAGTCCCCAGAAGCACTGAACAGCCTGAGAGACAAAAGAAAGAGTGTAAGCTTTTCAGGTCAAGTTTAAACAGACACCCCAAGTTCTTGAAGGGACTGTGGAGTCCAGGTGCTTCTTCTCCCCTGCATCATGAAGCGAGGGCAGTGCTTCCATGACCCCAGAGACTCTAGAGCACCTGCTCTTGCCTCAGTCATCCTGCTGCACCACAGGTTCCATATTCTGTTGTGAAAGCATCTTTCTCCGAGGCTACGACCCCACAACTGGGAATCCCAGAGGTGACCCGCCCAATCCTGCTTCCAGAGGGCTTTGGCTTCCGCGCAGCAATCATCAGGAGGCGGGGGCAGGGGGTTTGTTTTGACACAAGACTTCACCATCTTTGGTGTTAAACATTAGTAGCTGAGTAATGTGTTTCTTTGGTTTAAGCAAAATATGACTATTCCAGCAACAGTAACTAAAACACACAAACCTATTTCTGTAATGGAGCTCTAACTAAGGAAAGACTAGAATTACTGGTTTATTTTTTAGTATGTTTCATGCTCACAGGAAAAATGTTTCACTTACTTAAAATAAATATCCCCAAGGCTGAAGCTCTTGCCGTTTGTGGGGTTGGTGAGGGTCCCGTTCACCATCCGCACCTCTTGCGGCCGCACGGCGCACGCAGCCCGTGAGTCCCAGCGGAAGTAGTAGGTGCAGCTGTCAATATCAAACCTGAAAGGATGATGCACAGACAAGTCACCTCCCAGCTGGATGAGAAGAGACCACAACATAGATTCTGGCCAGGGCCCGGAACCAGCTCATTAGCCCTCAGGAAAGGGCCAGTTAGTTGGCTTTTCAAGGCCTCCTTGACAGCCCCATGGCCTCTCAGAGACTCTCGGCAGTCCCCACACTGCACAGACAGTGCCAAGGTAGGAGGAAAATTTCATTCACCTTTTTCTAGCACTGTGGAAGATCACTGTACAAGATGTCAGTAATGTAAAAAAGAAGGCAAGCATTGGATATGTTTTTAAAGTCTGGAAAACGTACAACATTGAAAGCTGGAAATACTTGTTTATAGATTTATCAATTTCTGACTTTTAAAAGCTTCTTAGACTCAGAGATCAGAGGAGTCCCCAGGCAGTTTCTGGGACTCCTCTTTTCTAAGTCCAGCATCTAGAAGGAATCTGTTTCCAAACAGTTCACATGCCCCACCCTCTGCTGGCCAACTTCCCTGCTAGCACCATAAAACTCTTCCTGGAGAATTTAAACTTAATCCATGAGCCTCTCTGGTGCTGGTCCCACCTGTTCCAGGATCACAAACCGGTTGCTTGGTGATATAACCAATGTCCCCTTGGCTCTACCATGATACTGAAAGACTGAGCCGAGTTCATGCTGTCAACTAGTGCACTCAATGCTAAACCCAGTTCAGGACCTTACTATAGAAGGCAAGCAAGGCTGAAAAGCTGCATCTGCCTACTAATGGCATGTCTCTGCACCCTACCCAAGGACTCCCTCCTGTGTCTCCCAGACCCAAGCCCTTGCCTATGGTGACACCCCAAGCATCCTCCCCCCAGAGTGGACCTTCCCTGCCCCCATGGGACCAAGAGGATTTGCAGTGCTTCAGAGCATTCTGCACAGCTCTACTCAGCCTGTCCCTCACCTCTTGAATGCAGGTCTGCCCACAGTCTTCGCACAGGTCAGCTCAATAACAGAGGACGCAGTCTTATTTTCACCACAGGGATACCCTTTTGAGTAAGTTACGATAACTTTGTCATCTGAAACATAAAAACAATTACATTGAAGTTATTTTTAGTGTGTAATAAAAGGCTTGATGTCAGAAGGCAAAATCAACTTGAAGGGGCCAGGACAAAATGTGTTCCATCAAGCTATTCTCATCATCACCAAGAGCAGTGGTAGCCACTATCCTGCACCATTGCTGCCAGCCACAACGAACCTGGGTTCCAACCTGAACCCTCCTGCTTACAAGTTTCATGGCTGCAGGACGTTGACTTTCCACATCTCCACTGCCTCACCCCAAGCACATGGGCTCAGGAGTCACAAGGGTGCAGAGAAGGAGTCTGCAGGAATGCACAGAGACAGGACCTCAACAATGGCAGCTGTCAGCACGTGCTTTAAGTTGCAAGTATCCAGGGGCAGAACAGTAACCAGACATCAACTCTCATGTCCCTAATGAGAGCCTGCCAGTGGCTACCATGTTGAAGACAGCCTGAACCAGCCTCGCTCAACAGACAGATGATATCTAAGCCACCTACAGCACACCGAGTATGCCCTTTTGAGGCAGCAGCATGTGAAGGAAGCATGAGGACAGCACTGGTTTCCTACATGGTCCCCACAGAACACAGGCCAGGGCAGCAAGGAATTCTGGACAAGGGGATGGAAGGTGACTCCAGGCTCTCAGCCCTGACCCAAATTCAAAGTTATTCATCTCTAATGTTTTAATACTGTGTTTCTGTGTTAAATTTTAGAAAAAAATTACCACTGTTTTAAGCAAACTTGTTTAAACTCCCAGACAATGGAATGAAACACAGATCTTAGTATTACAGATACCGCATACCATGTGAGGAAGGCACACAGGCTTCCATGTCTCAGCTGCCTCTGTATGAACAGCCCATCTTGTCTGCCCCTAGAGTTGAGATGGCTGTGGTGTGAGTGTGTGGCCCAGAACTCGTGGCTGGAAATTTAACCCCCAAAACAGAAGAAGCGATCAGGTCATGAAATGGGTCCTCGTGAAACAATAATGCCATTATCAGAGAAGGTTCCTGATAAAGAATAAGTTTGGTCCCTTTCCTTTATCTCACCTCCTTTCTGTCCTTCACCATGGGGTGACAGTAAGAAGCCCCTCATCTGATACTGGCCCCTCAATTCCAGACTTTTCAGTTCCCAGAACCATGAGAAATAAAACACAACATAGACTGACAGAATACTGGCCCAGGGGTGGTGGTATGTGCGCTGCCATGACGAGTGCCATCACTTCCAATATGGGTGATGGGGAGGTCAACAGGGTGTGAAGTGGCTAGAAATGTCCCAATATTGGGCGGAAAACACTGAAAACAATACTAGCAAGGACTCAGAAGAGAAGCAACATAAGCCACATACATAACTACTTAGAGACTGACCACTCAAAGCGGTTGGGACCGGGATACTGATAGAACATAGTCCACAAAGGCCTTTTTAACAAATCTTAGATGGAAGTAAGGAATGCTGTATTGGAAATTGGAAAAGGCATTCTTTTTTTTTTTTTTTTGGAAGTAAGGAATGCTGTATTGGAAATGTCACTCTTGTCTTAAAAGAATATGGCAGACCTGTGTCCGAGTCCTAGGACTTCATGGAAGGCAAACAGACCCTCAGAGCAATGGCCAGGATAAATGGCAGAAGAGACATTTAAACTGCCATGAGTTCAGGGAGCTGCGAGGCTTCCTTCAGCTGCTTACACCAAAATGAGAGAAGGCAGAAATGACTTACAGACAGAATTTATAATTAAAAGGGAAGTACAAAGTAAAACTTCTGACCACGTACAAAATAAAAAGGCATGTTTAGGAAAAACTACTTTGTCCAAGTGACCTCTGCTACAGAGATCACCAGGCTGGGTGGGAGCCAGGTGCTATTAATCGAGACAATGGGGGAATGACAAGGAAGGCATTCTTTTTTTTTTTTTTTTTTTTTTTTTTTTTTTTTGCGGCACCAGGCATCAAACTCACAGCCTCACGCCTACCAGACAGGTGATTCAGTCACTGAGCCAAACTCCCGGCCCTAGTTTTTTGAGGCAGGATTGCACTATGTAGTTCAGGCCAGCCTCGAACTCACAACGCTCCTCCGTCAGCCTCCTGAGTGCTGGGATTAAAGGCGTGCACCACCACGCCCGGCTAAGGAAGCCATTCTGAGACGCAGGCAGGCCAGACATGGAGAGAAAGTGCACCCTTGAAGGCTCCGCACTCATTGCCTGCTCCCCTTATGCCTTGGTAGCATCCACATGGTGCCGACTTTGCACATATGCAGAGCACACAAGCTGTGCAGCTTCCACCAAGATCTTGAAGGATATGTCACATGGCAAGGGGGCCCAGCAGACACACTCCACAGCGATGGGGCCGTTTCAGAGAGTCCTTCCACCAGGCCAACTCCTACTGCACTTGTAGGGGTAAGCACCCTTGAAGACTACAGAACTGTAGAGCCACTAAAAAGCCTGGAGAGCTGCAGAGCATCCAGACAGCAAGCTGCTGTGGAGAAATGGGGTTGAGGCCCTGTGACCCCCAAATCTCTTCCACTGTGCCCACATAGTGGCAAATGGAGTGAAAGACTGCTCTGGATTCTTAATGTCCACTGAGGGAAAACCTAAACAAACCCTCCAGCTTTCTGTCCTTTTGGTTGACTTCAAATGGTCACAAGTTTCAGTCCAGCCTGAGCACTCAAGAAGACCTTGCCTCAAAATAAACAAGGG